>MU224499.1:121469-202798 GCA_018584345.1 Thuja plicata
CATTATTAATTAATAATTAATTAATAATGTACCTAAGTGAAGCTTAAGTAACTAGAGTAATATAAACTTATATAATTAAATCGATATGATTTAATTAATAAGTATAAAGTAATAATACTCTAACATTATCTGTTGATACTAATTCAAGTGATGAGAGATGGGGTGCTTATGAGGGGAAGTCCTCTAATATCAAGGAAGAGATGACTAGAGGTAATAGGAAGCAGAAGATAGAAAAAATTATTGACAACATAGCTGAGAAACAAGGAATTAGCAAGGCTGAGATGTCTAAGTGGAGAAAGAAGGACACAGAGAATTCCTCTGGTCTAGCGAGCATAGATGTTGCACCCCTACCTATTTCTGAGACTATTGAGGTGTTAGAATCACCTCTATATTTGGTTTATGTACTTGAAACAACTCCTAATCTACCTAGAAGATCATCACAGAGGGAAATTGTGGTTAAGGAAGTAGTAGAAACTCCTGTGAGGAAAACCAAGTCCTCTAAACCTAAAAAAAATCACCTCCTAAGAAGTAGAAGAAAGAGGAGAAGAAGATTGCAGATAAGAAAGAGGAAAAGGAAACTCTAATGATAGTAGAAAAACTTGTGGAAATGGAGCTTTGGAAACCTAACTTAAAGGTGTTGAGAAAAAGAATCATTGAATAGGGTAAGATAAACCAACTACCTAGATACTTTGTTAGATATGATGAAAAAGAAAATTTTTTGATTGAAGATATGGTTATAAATCATATGCAAGTATTTAAGATAATGAAGAAAAGACTGATAAAGATAATGGGCAAGAAATATGAGGATGTTACAAATGAAACCAACAAAGCTATAGAAACAATGTTGATGGGAAGTGAGCATGAGAAAGTTAAACCTACAAAATTTATAGCTATTAATCCTAAGGATATCAGGATTAGAGAATCTTCTAAAGCACAAGATGAACCATCTAAGGATGATAATGATAATAAATAGTTCTATAGTACAGTAATGCAGCCAGATTTCTTTATGGCAGGTGTGCATGTATCTTTGGACACTTTGCGAGATACTATTGACCCTTTTGAAGGAAAGATTGACAATAGTTTTGAAGAAGATAATTGTATTGCACAAGTTTGAGTAAATGTGATAGATCTTGGCACTATAACAGAAGAAGAACTAAGAGAGACTATTGAACAAAGGAAAACGAGGAAGAAAAACAAAATGTTATTGATATAATTACAAAGGAAGAGCTAAAGGAGATTTTGACTAAAGGAAAGAAGGATGTTGAATCTATGGATAAAAATGAGAAAGAGGTCAAACCTTCCCTTATTCTTGTTCCTACTCCTATTAAGGAAAAATCTATTTTTTGTACTGAATTGTTGGCAAGTGATTGCAAGCTCCTAAGCACTAATTTGGATGAAATGGATAAGGATGAGCTAATAAATTTACCTTGTATGGCCTTTGCTAAGGCCAAAGAAAAATATGAGAAAAAAACTGAGAAGAAAGTCAGGGTATTGGACAAGGCAGTGGACAAAATTAATAAAATTTTATCTATACCTTTCACCTTTCAAGGTAATGGTACAAAAGACAATTTGGGCAAAGTCCTTGATAACTTTGATGTGCACTTCAATTTTTGGAGAAGGGTGCAACTATGAAGGTTGAGAAGGAATACATGGAGAAGAAGCTAGAAGAGGTATGCAAGTCAATTAAGTGGGATATTGGCATATTATATACCACTATCTCTAGAATTAGGACTTGCATTGTGTGTGGGAATAAGATATACAACTATTGCATAAATCCTTCTAGGCATGTGCGAAATGTGTTAGGACTGCAAATTTTGGTTACCATGGTGTTGTTCTTGCCTTTTTTTGCAATGTTTGAGCCTAGTCCTTAAGCCCTAGCTTCCATGGTGTTTAAACCCTAGGTCCTTTGTGCCTTTTATATTTTTGCATTATCTTTTTCGGCCACTTAAGTCTTTTTATCCCATGTGTTTTAAGTCATCATGCACAGGGCTTGCGTTTTAAATATGTCCAAAGTCCTAGCGGGGCTTGTTTTAATATTTCTTAAGTTTAAATTTCTCCGTGGTGTTTTTATTATCCCAAGTCTCAAGCAAGTCTTTTTCAATCCAATGACATGCATAATGCCTTGATCGCAAAGTTCCTGATGTTTATTCTTTACGGAATCATGCCTATGCGCCAAGTGTCCATTTTTATATTGTGGGGTGAGTGTTTTCAAGGCTAGAGGCAAGATAAAGTCAGTTCAGATCTGAGATGATCAAACATTTGGCATGATTCTGGGATCAAAAGTTGCAGGGATGATATTCTTCATAGAAACACACCTTTGCGACACATGGAAAGTAGTCGGGCTAAAGGAAAGAAAAGCGTCAAACAATTTTTTTATCTGACGGTAGGCATGATGCCTTGATCCAAAGATGCATGTTTTTTATCCATTGTAGGATCATGCCATGTTGAGAGGTTTCTACCTAGAGATCTCACCTAAGTGGCATCATGGATAAAGGATGATCAGATCAGATTTCATCTAATGGTGGGCATAATCCTATGAACAGAAGTTGCATAAAGTTTATTCACCACGACATCACACCTTGTTGACACGTAGCCATCTAAGATCATGGGCCATGCATTTTGATAGGAATTTAATGGGAAGTTATATCAGAGGTAATCTAACGGTGTGTGTGATTCCTTAAACTAGAGATGCCTATTGTTTATTCTTTGTGGAATCACACCTTTGTGACATATGTCCAGATAAGATCATGGGTCTGAGATTCTAAAGTGGTAAAGGAAAATTTGATTAAAGTTCATCCAATGGTGGCTGTGATACAGCTATGCAAAGATACATGAAGGTTATTTATCATGGGTTCACGCCTAGTTGACACGTGTCCAAAAAGTCAAGTAGGACCGGATTGCTAGGTGGAGGTGCCAGTAAAGGGAAGATTGATGACTGTGTTTTACACTTGTTATATGAGATTCAAGCTAGGCCATTGATAGTGTTTCTGTGCCATGGTGACCATAGGGGCTAGTATTATTTGAATTTTCAAACTTGTGCAGAGGGTTTTTTGGCCATGGCATCGCGTTCCAATTTGCAAAGAGGTAGATGAATAGGCCTAATCTTTTGGGTCATATTTATGTAGCCATAAAGTGTTGAAAAGATAGATTTTTGATGACTATGGCTTCATAAATGTGGAATGGTGGTGACTTAGGATTTTGATCATATTTGTAGATATTTTGTAACCTTAGTCGGCTCCCTGCCTATTCTGCCTTAATGTTGGCTTGGTTCCTGAGTTTTGATGGTTGTGTTTTAGGGTTTCTTTTTTCCCTAAGGTGGTCCAAAATCATGGTATCCAATTGGTATAATTGGATTTTTCTAGGTCATTTTGAGAGGATGATATTTTTATACCATAGAAGCCTTGTAAGATCTGCATATTTGACTAAGACTATCAATGGTTTCTTTGGCTCTAATTTTGAATGTTTCAAATGTTTTAGCATAATATATGTTTGTAACTTCCTATTATCTATGAGATCTTAATGAGAAATTTCTTTGTTTTAGTTCTTGTATTCATTTGGATTGGTTGTTAAGGACATCTCAATCGATCACTCTGTAAGGCAGAGGGTCTAACTGGTTTAGGGTTTCTTTCAGAGAGAATTAAATTTCTAAAAGTAGTATCTCAACAATAGGGTCTAACTGGTTTAGGGTTTTTTTGGCAACATATTTGATACTCCTCTCCAAGAAGATGTATCTCACCAGAAGGATGTAACCTAGGTTTAGGATAGGATGGATAATGAAAAGAAAAGTAATAGGGATTCTAGACCTAGAAATACTTTGAATTTGGATACTTCTCATGATATAAGGAATAACCATTTTTTGCAAGATTATCCTTATGGGAAAGCTATAAATCAAATGGATTTAGCTCTTATAAACCTAGAAGATTCTACAAATTCTGATATTACATTACCTAATCCTCATGAAATTTTTGGAAAAAATGACTCCTTAAGAAGAGAAATACAGGAACAAATGATTTTAAGGCAAAGAATAGAAAGGATAAAGAGGAAGAGGTCATGGAAGCTATGGTTGAAAATGAGAAATTGAAAAGAAGGTTGGCTCAACTTAAGGTAATGAATCAAGGCTTAGATCAAGGCTATAAGGGTTTGAATAAAGAGATCTTTGGTGATGTGGATGCCTTGAGGAGGGAGTGTATGGAGAAGGAGAGTTATTTAAAGAAATGTGATATGGAGTAGGATCCTTTGATCAGACAAATTATGGATTAGAAGAATGAAAGGCCTTCAAGGGCTCAGGCTTCCTTACAAGGTCCTCCTTCAGTCAGTACAAGTAACCCTATATTAGACAAAGGTAAATAGAAGGTTACTAGTGTATATATTAATGATCCCAAAGATGCATTGAAGTCATCTTAGGGTATGTCTTTACTTGACATAGAGTTAGAAAGAGATAAGAGAATAAAAGATGATATCGCTAAACAATTAGAAAAGGCAGAGTTAGATGCTGCTACTTCAGAAATGAAGAAGAAAATTACCTTTTTGCAGTGTGATACAAATCTTAAGGTAGTTAATACTACTGCTAATACTCAAGGTAGCATTGGATTAGGTCCTAAGGTGCTTACAAAAAATGTTAGTACTAATGTCATGGGATCTAGTTCATTTTAGGGTACTGCAAATAAAAACGAAAGTGTTGGTACAAGTAGTCAAAATATTGGGGGTGGTTTTCAGAGAAGACCCCTGCATTTGGAGACATATAAGCAATTATTCTTTGATGGTATCCTAGGCCAACCAGATATCTTTCCAAATGAAATAAGGGATAGAATCCCTAAGTTTAGTGGAAATAATGTAATAATTGGTGAAGAGCATCTAAAGGATTTCTCTGATAAGATGAATTATTATGAAATAGAGCATGAGGATATTGTCATGAAGTTATTTGTGCAATCCTTAATTGAATATGCCATAGATTGGTACTATGGATTGGTTAATTATAGTATTAGTTCATGGGATGAGTTTATAGAATGTTTTAAAGAGAAATATGGTGACAAGGTGAAATCCAGTTTTATGTTGAAAGAGTTCAATAAAATCAAGAAGCTTCAAAATGAGAACTTAACTGAATTCAATATCAGATTTCAAAAGGAAATGCATAGACTTTTCCAAGTGTTGAGGTTAGATGAAAATGTGTGTCTTACTACATATTGCAATGCACTGGATGAAAAGATTGTCTATCTTGTAAGAGATAAAATTCCTAGTACTTTGAGGGATGCTTATTGTAGACACCAAAAATTGGTCAAGATAAATCAAACAAGAATAAAGTGAGAAAAATCAATTTAAATCAATACAAAATAATCAAATTATGAATTAATTGAATTATTATCAAAAGCCTTGGATTAATCAAATCAAATCAATAAAATTAATTGTGTAATTGAAATTAATCATTTAATTGCATAGTTAAAAATCAATTTAAATCAAATCCAACCCTTTCAAGGGTGCACATGGTTAAAGAAATCAATTAAATCAATTTATTAAATCCCTTAATTTCCCCATCCATCACATGGGTTAAAATTGATCAACCAATGAGGATTGAGAATGGGAGCTCACATGGATCAAGCCAAATTCATCCTCCATCACACATCTTGCAATTGCATCTTGATCACTCAAATCGTCCCCTCATTTGAAACTACCCTTCAAATTTTCTTAACCTTTGAGACAATTGACTTAACTAAGCTTTAATCATGGGTTAATCAACTCTACCCCCTACCCTTGGGAAATTCTTTAAATAGAAGACAATTTTAATGCATTTACATCACACACACTCATGAAGCAAAGCATCATCACTATAGGCAAATAGTTTGGAGTTCATAGCAATTACATCTTTAATATTTGCATTTTAGTGAGAAATTGGAGTTAAATAGGCATAATCTTTATCAATTCTCATTTTAGGACTATCATTATGGATTCTTAAGCTAAGAGCATGCTATTTTCTTTCCTAATTAGAGAGCCATGACCTGCTTCCTTAGAAATTCAAAAGGACTTTGACCAAGTACACAAGATTGGTAAAGCTCTTGTGTATGCTAGCATGACTATGACCTTGTCACTTGTAAAAAATAACTCACAAAAAGAAACATTAGGGATAGGTATTTATACTTTCATTTATTTACAATAAAAATTATATAATTTTTTAAAATATATGTAAGAATGCTAAATATATCATCATATGATAAGCATGTAAGGATATACAATTTATAATTGTAAAGGTATGCATTTCTCTCATTGAAGCAAAAATGTAAGATACAGATAATTATATATACTAGATAAGGACCATTAAGCATAAATATTAAGATGTAAAGGATACACGAATGATAATGAATATAATTAATAGACAAGCATGATAAGGATCATGATATTGTAAGGCATGTGAGCATGATAAGAACAAACATAATAGCATGACATATCACAAATTTAGATATAAATCATAATAATGGAATATATGAGATTGTGGTAACATAACAACATACATACAATGATACTAACCACTTTCCTCTCGTTAACCATTTTTGCTACAATGATACTATCTCCTTTCCTTTTTTTCCTATTGCACTCGCTTGAGGCTTCGGTGATGGATGCGAGAGATAAGAAAAATCTAAGAAAAATTAATGCATTCTCCACCAAGGCCTTATTCTCCATCTTTATAATTTCCACCTTACTTTGTGCCATCCTAGAATTTTCACTTTGCAGGATATTAACACCCCCTCTGATAATTTTCCTAAAGAGTTAAAGGCTTCACATTCCCAACCCACCTCATCCTCCAAAATGCATACTCTCGCATGTAATATACCCAAGAAAGACAAAGTGGGTCCGGTGGGAGGAACTCAAATAAATATTGATTCAGAGGAGGAAGAGGATGATAATGACAATAGGAGGAGGTCCACAGAATTGCCTCCAACACTCGGTTTAAACATAAAGCATTCAGAAAAACAATGTGGAGGATGAAGAAGAAGAGGGGGATTCATAGGAGGAAGAAGGGAGGAAGAAAGGAAGTAGCCAAGAAAAAAAGAAAGGGAAAAAAATTAAAAAGGATGAGGACAACTCTGACAGAGACAGAGGCAAAGTCACCTCGCCCAAGGAGGCAGTCAAGATAAGCCAGGAGTCTTCCTATATTTTGGAAAGATTTAAACTTTCCATAGTGGATTTATCCAAAAAGAAGTCGTTTGAAGAAAATCATTCGAAGTGGAAGCTTACTGCGACATCGCCTTCTGGTTTGCATGTGGACTCTAATACTAAGAAGGAAACTAGGGGTAATAAGGAGGAGGCCCCGGAGGAGAGTAAGGTGGAGGCTAAGGGTAAGGTGGAAGCTGAGGGAGACCTACACCAAATGCAGAAGGAAATAAAGCGACTACATGCCTCATTTCAAAACTTACTCTCCAAAAAGGATCTGCGGGAGGTGAAGGAAGAAATCAGAGAGCTGGGTGAAAGCTTCAACAGAATTGTGGAGTTCGCTATCAAAGTTATGCATTCGACGACTACATGGAGAACTCGAAGACCCCTGGGAAGGAAAAGAACGACGAGAAGCTCTTCCAATTCCTTGTGGAGGATTGGGTGTAGCTGATGCTTAATGAAGGGGGTA
Organism: Thuja plicata; assembly: GCA_018584345.1. Lineage (NCBI taxonomy): Eukaryota > Viridiplantae > Streptophyta > Pinopsida > Cupressales > Cupressaceae > Thuja > Thuja plicata. Next base: position 129,082 of record MU224499.1, read on the forward strand.
AAAATCCCAAATAGTTTCTCTATTATTTTTTGATGATTTTGTCTGATAGCGATTTTTGGTGGTTGTCCATTTTGGGCCTTTCTGTTGCTTTGTTTAATTATGCTGGTCGTAAAACTGTTACTTGCTTTCTTGCTTATGATATTTTTCTTACAAACATTACTGATACTAAGGTTCACAGACTGGTTAACAACTTCATGGTGAAGTTGGGGTCTGTTGGTGTTAACAAGCTGGTTACCAACATCATGTTGTAGTTGGGGCATGTGGTTTCGAGTTACTAGTTTTTTATTTTCAAAAAAGGGATTGGTTGAGGGTGTGCTGACTTTGGTTATGTGCTGGTAGTCTGACACTTCTTGTGCTGGCTTTGTTTTCTTGTTGGGTCAGCCCCTTGTTCTGGCTTCTTTTTTAATAAAAAACATAACAACATACATGTGGTAATCTAGGCAAAAGATGTGAAGGTTAATATATTTAGTTATTTGGATTATGCATCTAACTCTAAAATATTTAGTGGAACTTAGAATTTAGTTGTGTCGTGCGTGCGTGCGCGCGCGCGCGCGTGTGTGTTTTATCATCTTACTAAGGAAGAGAAACGTTGATTCAAAAATTTAAAGATGAGGCTTTTGAGTCCAATATTGATGAGAAGGAAGATCCCCCAAAATTTTCTAAAGATGTATTTCATTTATTTTGTAATGTCACTTTCTTGGGAAACCCAAGTACTACTTGGGGGAGTTATAATGAATGAAGAAAAACAATTAAGTTTACTAAGGATTGTGGAAAAATTTAAATCATATTGTTGAATTCTTCTCTTTTCAAAGGATTAAAAATAATGAAAGTGAAATTATTCAAATATTTCACACATCATGGTGACTTTATGTTGGTCGTCAAGTTTGTGTTTGATAAACTAAAAGTGAAGTCTTTTGCTAAATATTTTTTTAAAGAAATACAAAATTTGTGTAGGCATTTCCTTCTCATTTGGATCAAGAATTTCAAAAAGAATTATAATTAGATTTTTAATTCACCTACTAGTGAGGGTGTTAATCTAAGTTAGGGATACTAGTAGATAGAGATATAGTTCATTTTTCTCTTCTCGATTTTTATTCTAGATTGTTGTTTGTAGTTTTCCCCTTCTTGTTAAGGTCTTCTTATCAAGTTGAGGTAAGTTGTGATCTTCTTTTGTTTTAATATAATTAGTATTTTTTTATTTTAAAAATATATGCACATATGAAAGCACCTATAGTATAATATGTTTAAGGGCACAATAATAAAGACAAATCGGTGAAAGAGAAATAAAATATAACTAATGAGATGAAGAAAATTTAAACCACCTAAATCTTCATAAGATATAAAGCACAATAAACCTTTTGAAACTATAACTATCTAAAACTATAAACCATCTAGCACTATAAACTTTATGAGAATGAAAGTCATTTCAAACACAAAAAAATAAATTGAGTTGAAATCATTTGAATCTATTATAATATAAATAATCTGAAGCATTAAAATCTATTAAAACTAAAGATTTTTGAAATTGTGACCCTAAAAAATAAGTCACAGCTTCACATCTAAAGTTTATGTGTTCGATTCATATAAGGTTTACAAATTTATGTAAATTTTTTTATGTTTCTACACTTGAATATGCTAGCATAAATAATTGCACAAATAAATAACATAGAATAAAGGTACTTATCTCTTGATATAATAAAGACGAATGTTGTTAATGAATAACATGGAATAAAGTAGTTAGCTCTTGATTTAATGTTGGTTTAATAAAGACAAATATTGTTAATTGATTCACCATTACATTAGACCTATGGATTCTATCAAACACTTATTATTAAATAGGTAGAACTATTGTGCTTTATTATAGATCATTTATGTACCCACCAATTTTAACTTTATTTACATATTCAAATTCTAATGTGTAGAAATTAACATTTTAATGTTAATTTTACTTAATGAAAAATTCACCCAAAAGAAAAGATATTAGCAAATGTCTTTATAAATTTTACTTAATGAAAAATTTCACTCAATTAAACTCATCTTTCAATTCAAAATTTTTAGATCAATGAAAAATACATCAAACAATCATACTATACATAAATGAAAAATACACCAAACAATCATACTATACATAATTATTGTAAACTATACTAAGAATATACTTTTAAGATGATGAAGTGTGTTTCACATTGGATTAAAAGTTATTCTTTATACAATAATATACAAATTAGCATATCTTACAATAAGTAAGATCTAATAAGAAATAAGTTGACTTAAATCTAAATTAAACTTTAAATATAAAAGTTTAAAGTCAAAGTCATAGCGTCTAAAGCTTCGCCCCAACTAATTTTCTTAGAAGACCCTTTTAGAATTGCCATAGAAGGAATGCTCTTCCATGTGAATTGTTATATATTTCATTTTCAATTTAAAAACAAAGATAATATTTCAAACTTTAAAAAAGGTAAATTCACAATATATCTTGGAACAATTTCGTATGCCCATTCTTCCTTTCAAATTAAAATAAAATGAGAAGACTTTTTAAACTATTTTGGTGCAAGTTTTGGTGGGGTGGATTATATTTATATTAAAAAAGGTTTTATATTGGTTTAAATGATTTATATATATATGAATGTGAAACCGTAGTGTTTGTATTAAAATTAGTTGAGCTGTTATTGTATTAAAATTTAAGTTACTAGATTTAAGGAATTTGAATGGTTATTGGTTTTAGAGTCTTAATTATTAATTAGATTGATATCTTATTTAAAAGTTTGTCATTTATGTATTGTGAAGAGTTTGTATTTTTTAATGTTAAAAAATATATGTATAAACAAATTAGTTAATGTTCATAAGAAGATTACAATCTATTCATAAGAAGATTACAATCTATCAATTTAAGTTATTATGGTTATGTGACCATTATTTAAGGGTTTTGAATGATTATTGGTTTTGGAGTCTTAATTTTTAATTAGATTTGGTATCATAATTGAAGTTGTCATTTCTTATTGTGTATTGTGAATAATTTATATTTTTAATGTGTAAACAAATGTGTGAATGGATTTGTTAAATTTTTTAAGAAGTTTACAATCTATCGAGTCAAGTTATTAATGTTATGTTATCATTATTTAAAGAATTTGAATGATTATTGATTTTGGAGTCTTAATTGTGAAGAATTTATATATATATTTTAATATATTTTAATGTGTGTGTGTATTATAGTTAATTTTGATAAGAAGTTTAAAGTCAATCAAGTCAAATTATTAATGTTATGTTACCATATTTAAGGATTTTGAATGGTTATTGATTTTGGAGTCTTAATTATTATTTAGATTTGATATCATACTTAGAAAGTGTCATTTTGTATCATGTATTGTGAAGAATTTATATTTTTAATGTGCAAAAAATATATGTATGAATGGATTAGCTAATGTTTGTAGAATTCTATAGTCTATCAAGGCAAGTTATGAATTAGGTTGATTCTTAATAATTTAGTAATATTGATTATAATTATAACTAAATATAATTAGGTATAGATAAATTTTTTATATTAAAAGAAATAAAATTAGGGTGTTGTCCCTTTACAACTAGCTCAAAAGCCTTACAGTCGAAAGCACACCAGAAGGACGTTAAATGCATATTAACAACACTCTAAAAATATCAAAAACCACATCAAACAAAATAATGAAGAGAACATTATTGATCTTACCATCTAAGCTAACAAAGCTATCATTAGTGTTATAAACAAACCTACCATCTCAGAACAGGGTAATAATTTTATGTGTCCCCCAAATAATATCATTACTTGGTGAGATGCTTTGCCCGTGAGGACATCTTGTACTCAAATGAATAATAAAAACTCTACATATTATAAAAAATTTCCTAGATTTAATTCTAAAATCCACATTCCTTGTAATCTTGCAAAGGGGATGCCAAACATCACTCTTCATGTACTTGACCTTGATCACATGTTTGTGGCTAGAATTTTGTAGCCACAACATGCCACTAGGATGACCGACCACGTAGATCACCATTTTGGTGGCTATGAAAAAATGAGCACCAAGGTATTTGAAATAAGACCTGTTCTAAACTTTCTAAAACTATACCATGTTCTAACACATATTTCCAAATTAGGAATTATACTATACCAATAAAACCTTCCATACAGACTAACATCCATGACAAAACAATCGCCATTTTCTTTCTCCTTCAAGGAGAATCTTCACATTTTCTAGAAGCATCCCTTGGTCTCTCCAACATCTTAAACCTCTAAGCCTTAATCTTAGAGCAACCAAAACATCGACCACACTATTTTCTTCCCTTTATGTATGATGTATAACAAAAAAATTCAACCCAAGAAGAATCCTTTTGATATATTTAATTACATCAAAAAATGATGAATTAATCTTATTTATCCCTTTAGCAACATCGATGACTAGTTTCGAGTCCCCCTCTAGAGTGAGATCTTATATACCAAAAGATAGAGAAAAATTTATGCCCTATAACAATGTCATACATTCTGCCTAATTATTAGTCAATCCATCAAGAGTGCCAAAATAAGCTACCATGAGGGCACCAGAGGAGGTATGAATCACACCCCCTAGCTACTAATCCATCTCTACTGGCACCATCAAAGTTTAGCTTGTGTCATCCATCATCTGAAGGTTTCCACCTAGTATTACTTCTAATAAGCCTTTTGGAATTATCAACTTTAGCATATGCATTAGGTAAATCCCAATTTCTAACCATTCTTTCATCAAAGGAAGTAGGTGGGAACTCATATCATCTACACTTAATGACCAACAAATTATCAGATATCATGCGAAAGAAGGATCTAAACATTACTTCCACCAGATTCTCAGGCTCCTAGAAAACCATGTTATTCATTTTCTTTCTAAAGACTCCAACAAACGTGAGGAGGGATTTGTCTCCATAATTTTTTAACTAACATATTACCTATAGGCCCCTTCTATTCTTCAATAAATTCATCGAAACCACTATTAAAACCCCAATTGAGATATAGCTTAGTTATCACCAATTACCATAAATCTATGGAAAGCTAACAATGCGGTAAAAGATGGGGAATAGACTCCTCTTCCTGCTTACAAAGAATGAATTTGTTAGGGAGTTGGAATCTCCTTTTAATGAGATTTCCTTGAGTTAAAATTCTATTATGAAAATATTAATATATAGAAGCAATGAGAGGGGGGTGAATCAGGGTAAACAAAACATATTCTAATTCAACCAAAGATCTGATTATGCTCTTAAGTAACCTCCACAAAATCAAACAAGTAACTATAACTATGCAATATAAGTAAAGTAATTCAATCAATCAAAAAACATAAACCATAACACCACTAATTTTATCATGGAAACCCTTGTAAGAGGAAAAAACCATGGTGGGGATGACACCCACAAATCTCTTCACTATAGTTAAAAGAGTTTCCCTATTAGGAGCTTACAATACCCTATTAGGGGCTCACCTTATTAGGAGCGACTAGTACCTTGTTAGAAGTACAATGAGATTTGTTAAGATCTACCTTGCTAGAGGATTTTGAACTCCTTCTCAAAAGTCACCTTGTTAGAGGATTTACACAATAAGATCTATTAGGATCCACCCTATTAAGGGATTTGGCCTTGCTAACCTATTAGAGTTAGCCTTCAGCAATGAACTCAATTTGTTAATCTTGAATGACACTGCTTGCCTGTAAGATCCAATTCAGTCTCTGAACTCTTGACAGAACACACAGTCTCTGTCTCTAATCACAACCACCAAAAACATGATCAACGACCCCAAATATTTGATTTAGTATCCCTTTATATAGTTGTTCTTAAGTCAGTTAAACATTTTTAAAAATCCACAAGTCGTCCCTCAATTTGACTTAACTCATGAAACTTCACATCAATAAATCTTCAAATGTTGGCCCAAAAATTTAATAACAACATTTAATACAAAACACCATTGTTAACTTAACTGCCTTAACCATCTAATCATGAGGTTTCAATCGGTAACTCAACTGGTTCACATGGAACAATTACCCAAAAACTATTGTTCACATACTGCAGAGTTAAATGTCATGGTCATAAATATGTACTTATCTAATTATAATAAGACACATGTAATGATCACATCTCCCAATATTCTCACCATATCAAGCGCTACTCAAAAATAAAAAATATTACTGTCTTCCTGCTCACCGATCAGAACACTTAGCATATCTACTTCACCTATTCATCCTGTCAATAGGTTAGGGTAACCTATGCACCAAAATTAATAGAGTTAATAAGTTGCCAACAATGATAAAATTAAACTCATCATTTCCCAACCAAAAATCATCACAATGCCAAAAATATCCCCCTTTGACATTGATGGAAAAACATATACCAAAACATATAAAAAGCAATAGGTAATATAACTATCTTTTATATACCGATCACTTCCTCAATTATATTTTCACCATATTGATCATATATCGATTACTCCCCCTTTCACCGCACTTCTATAGATTACTCCCCCTTTGAAAAAAAATGACAAAGGTATAAAACTTAGCTTCAAAAATAAAAGCTTACCAATCACATCCTTGCAAAAACATCTCTAAAATTTTCTTTTGCAGTATCTAATGAATTCTCCCATGATTTCAGAAAATGTATAATGCCTTTGTATTTTTCATGAAAAATAGAATCTAACTCTTACATGCCTTCAAGAGTACTCATATCGGGTAATGCAAGGGTTACCTCTGCTTCTTTAACAATTTGTTGCATAACATCAAGTGTAGGAATCAAATAACTCTACAACTCCAGTAACATTGTTATCCTCTTGTCTTGTTCTCCTTATAATATTTTCAACTTGTGATTTATCACCTTTACTTGTGATCCATAGGCTATAACTAGATAAATAGGATCAAAAGTAGAAATCAAATATTTAAGCTCATGTTGAGCTTCATTTCTCTTAAGCTCCAAATCTTGAGTAAATAATAAAAAATCAGAAACCTTGGCTAACAATTTACCAATTTTCTTCAAAGTTTCCTTTACCTCATTCACTTGAACTATAAGTCCTGTTTCTAATGCAATGGTTTTCATAAATTTCTCAGTCCTCTTCTTCTCATACTTCAACATAGCTCTATTCATAGCTGCAACTTCCAAACTTGAAACTTGTTCAGTAATAGAACTTACCAAAATATCCATTTGTTCAATTTTAGGAGAATTAGGATCAAATGCAACTTCAAGTACAAGATTGGATAAAATATCTCTGGCTATCTCTAATACTTGAGCTTGTCTCTTCTCGGTTGTTAGGTCCTTTTTTTTTTTTTTTCTTTCAACTTAAGTATGTATGAAATTCTCATTAGTTCACCAGGACTCATTTTAGAAATATTAAGTGGTCTTTGAATGACCTCGACATCTTCATCTTTAAGATCATCTTCAATTTATTCATTAGGTACATCAATATATTTTCTCTTTAACTTAGAACTGGAACTCTCACCAAGATTTAGTTTTCTTTTTACTGAATGTGCTTCTACATCACCTTCATCTTTATTTTCAGTATCACCAGTCTGTCCAACTACAATAGTAGAAGTAGGTATCACCACCTCTATAATATTATCCTTATGTCTTTCATCTTTACCTTGCACATTTTCAATACCAATAATAGTATCTTGTTGTACTACATTGGAAGATAAATTACCTAGAATATCATCAATTACTTGTTCAGTAGAACCAAGTTCTTCTGATGTCACATCCTCTTGAATAGTTTCTTCTGGTTTGTGTTCTTTCAATTTATCATGCCATGTGATCCAATACGATTTATCTTGTAATAACTCATTTTATTAGTTTTGTTGCATATTTTGTCTTTCATGTGAATTATTAGGGTTTTGGTTGTTGTCTCTTGACCAAAATGATCTGAGGCTTGTCGCAATCATTGTTCTGTAAAAGGATTTCCAAGATCATTTAGAAAGGGATGGAAAATTGGGAGCTATAGAAAATCATTGAGTTGCATACGTGTTTCCAGTTAGAGATAAAGAAAATTTGCATCTAGACTGTGTCAATATAGAAGAAGAAAGTTTCAGGTCTTTTGCATTTTATTGAAGTGGTGTATGTTTTGAACCAGATTGATATAGGAACATGATTCTTCATACTTAATACATATACTCCAGATTCAAGTCTCTCCTTTGTGCCTATTTCTTGAGTTGTGAATTTTCTGATTCATTGCATAGAGTTTATCTATGTGTATGTTGCTATTCCTTAGTTTTGATCTAGGATCAAATTAAATATTTCTCTAGATAAGACATAGGTTCATTTGGTCAGCACAAGGATTTTATAAGAAGTGTTTGGTCTGGTTATTTGTATTTATGGCTTTGAATCTTTGACAATAGTTGGTTTTTGTGTTCTCCATCTGTATTAGAGATATTGCCCAATGGATAAAGCATTGATCGGGAATTAGTACCTTCTATAGTGATACATGTTTGATTAGGTTTGGCTATATTCTAAAATTTTTAAATCAAAATTTTTTTAGAATCCTTTGATTATTTTGGTTGTGGGTTGTATGGTCTTCATGGTAATGGAGAGTCAATGAATGAGTGGTTATCATTTAGTACTTTCTTACCATTTCCTGATGTTTAAATCCAAAGAGAGTTATGAAGTGTTGTATATTGAGCTGGATTAGGTGTACTTGCCTTGGTCTTTCAGAACTAAAAGTGTAGAGGGAAATCTTGTCCTTATAGTTGGTCTAGTTACGTTAGATTTTCCTATATTTGGAACTAACCATTCTTCAAAATCAATCTAAAGGTATATTGGTAGCTTATAAAGTATAAAACATTTTAAAACACCAAAAAAATGGTGACTTCGCTAGGGAGAGAGATGCAAAATTATTGTTAAACCTTTCAAAGAATCTTTGGTGTTCTAATATTCATATCATTTAGCCCATCGAAGCAATAATTTGACCTTTGAAGGATAAAGTTACTCTTGCTTAGCCCCTTGTTGTTATCCTTTGTATTGTGATTTTTCCTTATTGCATTATTCATACAAGCTAGTGTTGTATCTTCCCAACTTGTTTTGGGTGGTGACTAGAAGAAATCTCTGTAGCAGTGCCGAGTAATAAATATTATTTGATACACACTTTCTCAATATGAGTAATAGAAATACCAGATATTGGGTGAAAAGACATCCTGAAGATAAATTGGAAGATGGGCTTCCAACTATCTCCAGAGCTGGTCATCTAAGGAAAGAAAAGAATAACATAAGTATTTCTTAAACTAGGAGATAAAAGGAGAACACTAGGGTAGAAGATCCAATCTAACACAACCATGAAGTAAATGCATCATAATATGAAGAGGCTGTGAACTTAGGATTGGGTGCATATGGAGATTACTATTCTCCTGATGAGAGATAAGAGGAGGGATCTGGCACCACTCTCCCAGATTTTGAAAGTCTCTCTCAAGAAGCTACTAAATTGGAAAAACTTATCCAGGAGCAGTTGGCCATCACACAATAGAGAAAAAAAGAAGAGGAAAATAAGAGAAGACAAGAGAAGATCAGAGTTGACCAATTGAGAAGGAGATTGCTGAATTTGTAGGCAATAAATTATGTTGAAAAACCTAAGAGGGTTGAAGAGGAGCCTGCTATAAGTCAATTTTTTGATGCTCAAAGTCCTAAGGAAAAGGGAAAGAAGAGGATGACAGGAATTGAAATAAATGAACCTATGATTCACAAGGATCCAGTGGATTTGATGTCCAAATTGGACACTGATCTTGAAAAGGCAAGAAGGGAGAAAGAGATCATGGCTAAGGAGCTTGAGAAAGAAGAATTGGAGGCTGTTGCATTAGAAATGAATAAGAAGATTGATTTTCTTAGGAAGTCTTCTGGGCCTTCTCATGTTTCTGCCACTTCCTCAACACCTGGTGGGAATCCAGGAAATTCTATGAAGAAAACAACAAGTTTTCCACAACCAACCGGTGTTGAGATTGCTTCAACATCAAATGCCAAAGCATCTACCTTTTAGAATGATGATCCATTCCAAAGGAGACCAGTTCATGCAGAAAGGTACAAACAATTATCTTTTCTTGGTATTCCTGGTTTTCCTAATGCACTTCCAAATGAAATTAGAGATAGACTTCCTAAATTTGCTGGAAATAATGTCATCACTAGAGAAGAGAATTTAAATAAGTTTATTGATATGATGGATGACTATGAGATTATACATGATGATGTAATGATGAAATTTTTTGTTTAGTCTCTAGTTGAGGATGCTAGGGATTGGTTTAGAGGATTACCTCATGATTCTGTGGGATCTATGGATGAACTAAAAAAATTCTTTAAGGAGCAATATGGTGACAAGACTAATGAAGGATTCATGTTGAATGAATTCAACAATATCAAGAAAAATACAAATAAAGATGTTGTTGAGTTCAATATAAGATTCCAAAGGGCCATTCATAAGGCTTTTCCAAGTAATGAGGCTTGATGATAAGGTATATCTTACTACCTATTTAAATGCCTTTGATGATAAGATGAGATATCTTCTTAGAGACAAGAACCCTAGAAATATTAGAGAAGCTTATAAGATAGTTGTTAACATTGAGACCAATAGAAGAGTATCATGAAAAGTGGGTAGAAGGGAAGAATGGAAGCCTACTAGATTCAATAAGAAGCAATTAGCTAAGCCTTCTAATGTGAAACCTAAGGAGGAGGAAAGTTTGAAGCAGATTTTAAATTCCCTAAGAGATTTGAAGCTTAGAGAGTATAAGAATAATAGGGCTCCAAATAATGATAAGCCATCCTTTAGCACTTTTAATCGGCAACCAAGGATGAAAAATTACCCACATACCACCCAGTGGAAGGATGGGAAGCCTATTCTCCCACAAAAGAAAGATAAAATTGATGATAAGACCCCTGATCCTTTGCAAAGAAGCTCCATTAACATGTGTGATGATGTTTCATGGTGTATAACTTGTCAATCCCCCACACAATCCTGATTATTGTGTTGTTTCCTTGAATGTATCTACAAACGAGAAATAAGGAGAAGAGGAAGATGACCTATATGATGACATTGGTTGTGTTATGAATTTCTCACACCTATGGAGTGAAGAATATTATGATGATGAGACTGAAAACCAAGATGTGTATGGCTCACAAAGAAGAGGAGAAGTATATCGTCAACAAGTTCCCTCTAACAAAGAAGAAGAGGACATTGATGATATAAAGTGTAATGGCGAAAGGGGTAAGGAACCCATTGTATTAAGAAGACCTTCTGATGAAGAGATAGCAAAAATAACTACTAACATGGTTACTCAAGCAAGGAGTAATTATAATTTGAGAAATAGAATAGTTGGTAATGCAGATGGAAAACCAACTAGTATTTTCATCAAGGAAACCAAAACAGACACTAACCAGCCACAAGAAAAGGGAAAATATGTTGAGGGTGTCAAAAGGATAAAGGTAAGGAAATAATATAAGTTTAATGGTCCAAGTGTTGTGTATAAGGTAAAAGCAAAGGTGCCAGAAATAGGTGTTTCCACTCTTCAAAAGGATAATAAGAAACCAAAGAGAATTGGGCCAAGCTTGGCCATTCAAGTTGAGGATGGAAATGTTGTTACCATGAAACAAGATTTATTTGATAAAAAATACACCCTTGTTGATATGGGGCAATTGTTGTCACAGATTACTGTTAAGGCTCCATTGTTAGAAATGATGAGGATTTGGGAACATAAAGAAAAAATCCTGACATGGGTAAGTAGTATTTCTTCCACAAAGATTCAAAAACTATAAGGAAATGAGAAAATGGGAAATATAGAAGATAAATCTGAAAATAAGGGGAAAAAGTTAGAAGAAATTGTTTCAAAGATCCCTCAGATTTACTTGAATACTAATAATGCGAATACTCCCTTGGGAGCTATGGATCTTTTTTTCTTGACTTTGGTTATCAATGGAAAGATGCTAAAAAATTGCATAATAGACTCTGGAGAATCTAACACTGTTATGCATGTAGAGGTAATGAAGTCTATGGGATTGCAAGTTGATACTCCCTATGGAAGATGTTAGGCAATGGATTCTAGAGAAGTACTTGTCATTGGTACTATTAAATATTTTCCTTGTAGATTTGTCTTAGTTGTTGATATTCCTCCTCAATATGGAATATTATTATCTAGGAAGTGGAGTGCTTCAATAGGAGGAAGTATTCAATGTGATTTATCCTTTGCAAGTTTCAATATTGCTAGTGAAAATGTTAAAGTGTCCTGGGAAATTAGGGCTCCCCACATGATTGAGGAAAATGAAGATGATAGTATGAATTGTTTCTTGGACACTGATATTGGGTCTTTCCAAGTGCAAGATAGGAAGGTTAAAGGAGAAGTTCAGCATGTGCTTTTATCTGAGGAAAAGGATAATTTGATAGACCAAAATGGATAGGGATTTTTCTACTCTGTCGAGATTTGGAGTACCCTTTCCAAATTTTATAAGAATAGGATTTTTTTGCTATGTCCAGATCTAGAGTACCCTTTCCAAATTCCAGATAGGGATTTTTCTGCTATGTCCAAATCTGGAGTACCCTTGCCAAATTTTTAGGAAGATATGGAGGAATTTGATAGGGACGTTGCATTGATAAATCAAAGCATCCAAGAGAATTACATATTTATTATAAGAAAAAAGGTAGGAAGGAGGAAGAAAAATTTGTATATTTTTTTTTATGAAAAGTTTTCTAAAGCATATGATGAGCTTCCAATGGGTGTTGGGTTTCCAGAGTTTTTGGAACTTTGTTTTCCTGAATCAATTCATTAGCCAACCTCCTTGAAAGAAGAACCTATTGAGCATACTAGAAAGTGGATAAATAATATTGAAGATCCTGAATGTGAGGTTACGCATGAGGTTTTTCCTAGTGATGCTAATATTGAGAATGATAGAAACCAATATGATAGAGATGTGTCTAGTATGGATTCTCTCTCTTGTAATCATGAAAGTGATGCTCCTTATTAGTATGAGGAAGAGGATATGTGTAGTCAACAAGAAGATAGTGATTGGATAAATGAAGATGATGCTTGTGAATACATATCATAGGTGGGTATAAGTGATGATAATGGTTCACTTCATAGTGAACAAATTTCTGAGTTCCTAACTTGTGAATATGTGAGATATTTAGGGAGGGATAGCTCTGAGTTCTTACACCCAACACACATTGAGTTTGATAAAGAGTCTATATCAGATGGTCAAGATTTTGACATGTGTGTTTCTAGTTCCTCTTGTGCTTCCGTGTCACTAGGCTACAATAATATTGAATATGATATATCAGATGATGAAAGTATTAGTTCTTTTTCAGATTGAAAGGATGAAAAGTTTCCTGATACAATGTTGAGTATTGATTGGGATAATTATGTAGATTGTGAACCCATTTTAGATTCTAAATAATTCATCGAACCACTACATGATGGTCTTTTAGATAGTTATTTAAGGAACTATGATATGGATATGCAACCTAGTCACATAATTCAAGAAAATGATACTAGCTATATGGCAGAGCATGAGTGTTTTTCTCAGCTGGGTTGTGATTGCATATAATGTGGCAATGAGTTACAAGATGATGAATATTGCATTTGGTCTTATCTCTTTTTACCTAATGAATGCAATATTAATATTCCACATGATGTACATTTGCATTCTTTGCTTGATTGCCATATTGGTTTTACTGATGAATATGGTGACAAATTTTTGTAGTGTGAACTAACGGAAAGTGGCAATAGGTCTGATCAGGCAGATGAAAGGGACATTCTCAGCTTGTTTTTAATGCAGAGTGAAATTTTTTGTTTATGATAGAGGCAAGTTGAAGCAGAAATTTGGTGATGGCTTTGGGCCATCAAGCTTGGTTTGACTCCTTCAAATCATGGAAATAAAGAGGAAGAGATAATGTGACTCTGCTAGGCAGTAGGTTGTAAATATGTTTCTATTTTTTTTTTGTGTGTGTTGTAGGGTAGTTTCCTTTCCTGGAGGTGGTTTCTTAACCCTGAGATTCTAGAATCTTGTTATGCCTGCAAGATACATACATCCCCAATTAGAGTCACTATTAGGACTCTAAAATTTATCCCTAGTTTTGAGTCCTTCTCATGTTTCTGGAATGATTTAAGTCTAGTTATCAAGCCCTAATTTGTCATTGGTTCCAAACTTTTGGTTCATTTTGGTCAAAATACCCTAGATCCTCCTTGTTCTTTATAAAATTGCATTACTTTTTTAGTCACTTAAGTCCTTTTCCCATGGGTCTTAAGTCATCATGCGCGGGGCCTGCATTTAATATTTCCTAAGAATCCTAGCAGGGCATATACATTCATTTTTCCTAAGTATAAAAATCCCCAAAGTATTTCATTCTTTGTAGATTATCGGCAAGTTGTTTTTGATCCAACCACGGGTGTGATCCTATGATCACAAGATGCAAACTATTTTTTATTTACGGCATCACCGAATGATGACAAGTGTCAATCTTCAGATCATGGATCTAGGTGAACCCACAATAGTGGGTTACACTTATTTGGAGGAAGAAATTCCTCATGAAATCCGTGAGGTGGAAGGATTTAGTTGGGTACTTTTGAAAGAAAGTACCTGATTCTTTCGATCGAAACATTCTTAGTTTCAATTGAAACTACCTTTTTTGCTTAATTTTGATCAAAATTAAGTTAGTTTTGATCGAAACTAACCAGTGAAGATTTTGGTGTGGTTTTTACCCATCACATGTTAAACTAAGAAAGTACTTTCAATATAAAGTACTTTTTATCAAAACTAAATAGTTTCGATCGAAAGTCCCTGAGTAGAGGCCATTTCTAGACTTTCACAATAGTCTAAAGTTTTCAAGGCTCTGGGGCTCAAACGTAGGGCTCAAATGGAAGAATAAGGAGACGTCCTTTCACACATCACAAGTACTTCGAATGAGCTTTCTAACGAATATAGATTTGACAAATTTTGAATTAATTAGGCCTATATTTTTTGATGTGCATCGAATGTAGGTTTTTAACCAAATATAAACCTCTAAGTTTCACATTAAATGAAAAATAGTAGAAAAGAGAAAAAAATTGAAATTCGATAAATACACAACAAGTTATAAGCTATGTAGTCAAGGTATGTCAAAATTACGGTTTACTCAACTAAAAATGTTCATAAAATATGCAATAAGCATGATAATATCATCAAACCAATTGCATGCCCTTCGTATGGATGTTGCAAAACTAAATTTGAAAGAAGCACATTGATATCTAGTTTAGAAAAAAATTATGCTCTATGAAATCAATGTAACTCTTTGAAAATGACATTTTTAACAACATAGCAATTTTCGTGGGAGAAAAAAAAACATTCAAATCAATTTTTTTTTAAAAAAGTAAAAATATATATTTAGAATCTAGACAGAAAATCCTAAAAGACTAGTTTACTTCATCTTCCGATTTTGAACGGTTTAACAACAATATGCATCCAAATCTGAAATCTTTTTCAAAATGTAGACTTCAGTGTCTGTTCAGGAAAAAAAGTGTAACCCACTATTATGGGTTCACCCGAGTCCCCTCTCTTTCTAAGTCAGTGACAAGTTAAAGTTAGGACAGATCTAAATTCATCCAACGGTTGGCATGATCCTGCAATCAAAACTTGTAAGGTGGATATCCTTCACAGAAACACACCTGGTTGACATGTGGAAAGTGGTGGGGCCAGTGCAGAGCTAAAGGAACATTATGGGCTATCAGGTTAAGTTTGATCTAACGGTTAGTGCGATACCACTATGTAAAGATGACCGAAGGTTATTCATCGCAGGTTCACGCCTAGTTGCCACGTAGCAAATGGTGGGTCATGCCCAGGGCTGCAGGTAAAGTTAAATCCAGGCTAGATTGGATTTAATCAGATGGATGACATGATGCATTGAACATGAGATGAATGAAAGATATCCATTGTGGAATCGCGCCTTTGCGCCATGTAGCCATATGAGATCACGGGTCTGGGTTTTCAAAGTGGATAAAGGATGGTCAGATCAGTTTTGATCGTGTGGTTGGTGTGATGCCTTGATCCAAAGTTGCTTGTTTGTTATTATTTACGAGATCATGCCTAGGTGACGCGTGTCCAATTTGATGAGAAGGTCAAGTGGGACTGAAGTGTTACGTGGAACCGCCACATGTGTTGAGCTCACGGGTGTTTTAAAAGCTGATCGAAGAATGTGTTTTAAAACTTGATATAAAGTTCAATCTAGTCCATTGATGGTGATTTCCACACTAGGGTTGACTTTTATAATAAATATTTGAATATTTAAATGATTTCCAGAGGGTTTTGAAGAGGTGGCTCTGCATTTCATGCTGCGGGAAAGTAGATAGACAAATCTAATTTTCTAGGTTGTTTTTATCCAGTCGTAGGATTTTGTTTGGATAGAAATTTGATGACTCAGAGTGCATTTATGCTAAGAAGTGATATTGTAGGGTTTCTGATCAAATTTGCAAGACTTTTTATAACCCTAAAGGGCCCTATTCTCCAACATCCCAAGGTGATTGACGACTACAAATTAGATTTTGTGCAAAAAGGAATAAAGACAAAGGTTTTACTTGGCTAATCAGAACAATTCTGGAGTTATTGCAAAGGCCCTGTGATCCAATACAATTTATCTTGTAATAACTCAGTTGTTAGTTCTGTTGCATATTTTTTCTTTCATGTGAATTATTAGGGTTTTGGTTGTTGGCTCTTGACCTAAATGATCCGAGGCTTGTTGCAATACTTTTTCTATAAAAGTATTTCCAAGATCATTTAGAAAGGGCTGTAAAATTGGGAACTATAGAAAAGAATTGAGTTGCATACTTGTTTCCAGTTAGGGATATAGCAAATTACATCTACACTGTGTCAATATAATAAAAGAAGAAAGTTTCAGGTCTTTTACATTTTATTGAAGTGGTGTATGTTTTGAACCAGATTGATACAGGAACATGATTCTTCATACTTAATACAGATACTTGAGATTCAAGTCTCTCTTCTGTGCCTATTTCTTGAGTTGTAAATTTTCTGATTCATTACATAGAGTTTATCTATGTGTATGTTGTTATTCCTTAGTTTTGATCTAAGATTAAATTAAATTTTTCTCTCGATAAGACATAGGTTCTGCTGGTGCCAAAAAAATGATGGATCAGATTTCCTATGGATCTACCAAATCCAATTCTGGGAAATCCAATTATTTTTTCCAACTAACAAATTCAACCTCAATAATGGTTTGAATCCCTACAATTCTGACTCTGTAAAACCGAGGCTGGTAGGCCTATACCTCAACTTGTTTGAGGCTTTTTAGAGAAGATTAAATTGTGTATGGAACTTAACTAATCTCTCCAAGTGGCAAGTAGGCTTGAATAAATCAAATTGAAATCAATTTTGAACTGCAAATACTAAATGATTTTGTTAATTGTAAATTTTTTGGAATAAAAATGTGTAAAATGAAATGAAACTAACCAAATAGAATGTCAAAACTATTAACAATGAATAAGATGACCAAATTCCAATGATTAACAAGACCAGTGCATGTTCACCCTGGGAAATGGAGTCAATCCAATCCTCAACTCTACGTTCAACCTTAGAGACAGTTTCAATAACTTGCTAACATTATAATAAGTCTATCACTTCAAGGGCTTCTACACGAATTATAATTGAAACACAATTACACAGTTAGTCCTATTGAATTTAACTCTGCCTGAGAGACCAATAGAACAAAGGAAAGTTTGATAGCCACACCTTTCAAATAGTAATCAAATTGTATATCTATTTCAAACTATAATATCATGAGAATTCAACACAATGAAGCAAATCCTTAATGCAGATTTATCCAAGGGACTAATTGAGGGAATTGAAAAAACATTACACAGGTGGAAGCAAAAAACACTTATCTTTATTAATATTGGAAAAATGGTACACAAGAATCCATGTTGCAGTTGTTGATCAATTCTTACGAAGATTTTCTAATAATAATCCCCCTTCTATCTCGGTCTCGGTATCCATATTGATATATTTTTGAATGGATGCAAACAAGCTACAAACTGAGATGTCATTTCATAACAAAACCTAATCACTAACTGCAACAATATATAATTACAATATAAAATATTAACCGTCAAAATTTTTAATATATGTAATAATCAAATCTTCCATTAATGCTTTTGTTGAAAAAATCCTTCTCCTTCATCCCAAAAAATACTTTTGTCATCAAATGTGTTATGAATAATCCCTTTTGAAAATGCTTTATCACATTGACAAATATATTCCTGCAAGAATTATTTAAAATTCTTTATTCATATGATATATAAAATCTACCCTAATATTCATTTTTAAATATTAACATTAGGGCAAAAACATTATATTATAAAGTGTATTTAATCATTTGGATATATACTTTGCCAAAATAAATCCAACATTAGTCATAATGCTCCTTAGAAATTAATGTTCTAATATAAGCGAAAAAATATTATAACAAAATGTAAAAGAAATTATAGCCCTAAAACTTTATTAACAATATGGCAAAGACAATCATCCTCTTTAGGGCATTTTTAAAATTAAATCAAATTCTTTAAAGGATACTTTATAATATTTGTGAGACTTAATTAAAATATATGTTTATCATACGCTCTAAAGTACCCTCGTATTCAATCTTTCAAAATATTTATTATAGGGTAAAAGCATTATAATTAAAGAGAATATATCTCTAAAAGTAACCCTAAAATTATATAGTTTACCTCAATAAATATCTTCAAGAATAATCATAAGGTAAAAAGAATATATTTCAAAATCTCAAAGCACCATCGTGAAAGATCAATCACAATATTATCATTTTATTTACTATAAGGTAAAAGCGTTATAATTATATATTTTCACTCTAACAATTATTTTTAAGGAATATAATAGAGCAATTGGTTAGGAAGGGGGAGTGGGTAGTTAGGGTACTTAAGGGTTGGCTTGAGAGGTCGAGTGTTCAACTCTCAATCGCCACCCTTTTGTTCAAAACAAATCAAATAATTTAAAATGAAAATTATACTTGAATCATTTGGACACCAATTATGCAAATTTGTGTCTGGTAGAAGCATACCAATAAACTCAAAGTATTAACGATATAAAAAAATAATAAATTAATTAATTAAAACATAAGGAATTAAATAGAAAGAAAAACAAACTCGGTGAAATCGATGTCACAATCTTAAATTCTGTCTCCAAAATAATTATTCTCATGGTGAAAATATCATTTTAAATTCTATTCCCCTTGTTCATCTAGGATCACTTCATTAGTGGGGAAAATAAAATATGTTCATGTGCTTATACAATTCCACCATGTACAAAAATATATATCATAGTGCATGTTAAAATAAATCTAAAAAAAATATTTTATCTTTGATAAAAATATAAAATACAAAGCTTATAGAGAAAATATAATGAAAATAATTGGTTTCTGAAAGAAATACTTACCTAACCAGGTAACCTTACCCTTTTGAAGAAAATTACTCCAAGCTTGGGCCCCGCCTCTTAATTCATCCGCATAGCTGTCATTATCGGTATAGTCACTTTTGTGCTATACCGATGCTTGATGACTTTAGGTTTAGGGTTGCTGCTCTTCTCTAGAAAATATTTAAACTCCCTTTGCAATAATTTGTTGGACATCTTGTTTCGAGAAAGATTTTGTGATCTTTGAATTCATTGTGCGCTCAATGATGGGATAATTACTTCCAGATCTCATGACAACCAAACGATGTTGATGTGTTAGATTTTTATTTGTATGTTTGTACTCCAATGATGATTGCTATTTCTGATTTGACTTTAAACCCGCAAGTATTCTCAATATCACATAAAGAGATTCCTTTGTTGTGCATGATCATTCATTCCTCTATGCTAGCAAGATCTATCTCGCTAAACATGTTGCCCGCTTTTTATAAATCTGGGCAATTTCGGGGCTCATACACACTCCAAAATTATTAAAAATAAAGTAAAAAATGACCTCCAAGTATTGGTATATGGTCCTAGTAGCCCTTTAAAAATAAAATCATTATTTACAACATACATGATGTCCCAAAAAATTGCTCCAAATATTTGCACATGAATATAATTGCTGGCCTTCATTTACAAACCAAGGTTTTTTCCGAGCTCACCAGCACTCAAAAATAGTTAAAAACATTGTAAAAATGCCCCCCAAGTTGAGGTATATGTGATGAACTATAACTGATTGAATGTTTGAAGATGATAAGCTGATGATCACCGAGATGCAAAAGTGAATGCAAGACATTAAATCATTTAATGTATTGTATTGTCATTGATGTCAACTTGATATGGTATGATTTATCATATACAGATTGGTCATAACCTTGAAGAACTGAAGCGACAAAGTTTATGTTATCAGTAAAACATAAAAGTCTTTATACATTGAGTGATAGTAAACATCGACAGATAGTGCACACCGATGGACAGTGTAAACTGAGCATCGTAGTAACTGAGCAAGCGTTACCGAGCAAGTGTCACCGAGCAATTCACAGTGTATACCGAGCATAACTGAAGTTGCTACCGAGCTAACTAGAGTTGATGACTGATCAGAACTGAAGTTAAAGAATGAAAAATACTTAGCTGGCAGGAACTATATTTAGACTAACTAATTGATTTCTTTATTTCTAACGATCAGTTAAACTAGAGCATTGAAGATATTTAAAGTGTAGTTATCAAGGAGAGATCTATAGAATAAAACTAAAGTAGAGATTTACGGGATAAAGCAAAGAATGATGAGTTTTACGGATCAAGAAGTGATCTACGACAAAAATAAGATTGAGCGGATAATCATGTCTATATAAAGAGACAAGTAATTCATTATGAAGAGAGGAATGCTGGATATAATTCAAGTGAAGATAGAAGTCTTCATGCAGTTCTGATCATATAGGCTGAAGAACATAGCCAATAAATTCTGCAGACTTCGAGCAATAGAGGACAGAGCATTCACCGAGCATAAAAGAAAAAAGAAAGAGAGGAAATTAATTGAAGAGAATATTGATCAGAGAGGTATTATTGGACTGACATTAGATCTGAATATCTACAAGTTAAAGTTGTATTTTGAACATATCATTTACTGTATCAGTTTAACCATTGATTCAGAAAATCTCTTAACTAAGTGGGATTTGACAGTCCTTATTGTATTGAGATACTCAAGAGTATCAAAAGGTTTTCTTGTTGACAACATAGTGAATTTTAGGTCAAAAGATAAACTATTATTTTTGAATCCTCTAACAAGGTTGCACTTAACACTGTGTTTGTAACCTTTAACATAGTTGGCTCTTCACCGAGCTCTCTTTAGAAGAGTGAAAATTTTGGGTTACCGGTCCCAAGTGGGTTTTCCCTTAACAAGGTTTCTACGTTAAAATCTATGTGTCAAATTTGTATTTCATTCATTGCACTGATAGTTTACTTTATACATTACTAAACATGGATTGGTCGGTTAACACTAAGTTTATTTATTGCTATTCGGTAAAGTCTAGAAAAGATAAACAATATATCTAACCGAGCAGTTTATATTTGATAAATCTATTTAAGGCATATATCTTGATGGACTGAAAGATAACTAGAGGATATTATATTTGAGATATAAGTTTTGGTTGGATTATTGGAATTATTTTTAAGGCAACTGATTCACCCCCCCTCTCAGTTATTCTAACAATTGGCATCAGAGCTTTGGTTCTTGGAAGAGAGTTTAAAGACTTAAGATAAAGATCACAAGATGAGTAAAATGGATGTGCCTAGGTTGAATAAGGACAACTTTGCATCATGGAAAAGCAGGATAAGACTTCATCTATCAGGTATTTGAAATGATGTCACACAATACTTCATCTATCAGGTATTTGAAATGATGTCACACAATACTTGGATACTAAATATGTTTCACCTACTGGAGCTCTAACTGTTGATCAATTGAGAGAGAAACATGAACACAATTCTATGATGATAGAACTTTATTCTTCACTCTCCGATGCTGAATTTGAAGATGTAAAATCATGGACCTCTGCAAAGAAAATGTGGGACAAACTCAAGCTAGTACATGGAGGAGACACTAATTTGCTAAGAGCCTAAGAGGAATGTTTGATGACCTAAGAATGAAAGAAGGAGATAACATCACTCAGTACAGTGACAAAATCAAAGAATTTTTTAATGCTATCCGTGGAGTAGGAGTACTTGAGGAAAAAATAGTTGTAAGTAAAATTCTGAGAACCTTACTTATTTTTTATGCTATTAGAGTATCTACCATTCAAGAAATGAGAGTTGTAGCAAATAACAATGTTACTCTTGATAGTTTGATTGGTAGAATTATCTCATTTGAGATGAACAACTATGACAACATTGTCTTACCAACTATTGAGTCTGCATTCAAATCTTCTCTGAAAATAAGCAAATCTAGTCACAAACACACTATGAGAAATGATAGTGACAGTGATAGTGATGAATAAGAAAATGATGAACTTGAATCACTAATGGCTAGAAGATTACATAGAGGTAAAGGAAGATACAAAGGTAAATTACCATTGGTCTATTTTAATTACAAAGAAATTGGACATTTTGCTGCTAGATGCCCTAACAAGAGAAAGGATGAAAGAAACAATGACAGATCTTATGAAAAGAAGTTTGACATAAGTGATGATCGAGACTACAGAAGCAACCAACACTCTGACAAAAGAGATAACCGAGATTACAAGGACAAAGTCAACAAGGCTTGTTACCTGAACAAAGTTGAAAAATTCACTACTAGTTTTGATGAAGTTGTTGAGGTAGTATTTGTTTCTATGAAGGATGATTCAGACGAGGAAGAAAGGTATGTTGAAACTACACTCATATCTAAAGTTAGCAAAAATGATGTTTGGATTATTGATGGTGGTTGTACTCATCAAATGTCTGGAGATAAAGAAAATTTTGAAACTTTTGAATATTATAATGGTGGATTAGTTAGGATGGGTAATGAATCACCTTGCCCAGTTGAAGGAAAAGGAACCATCATGTTGAATAATTTGATCATATGTGAAAATTCTTATTGGGTGAAAGGACTTAACTATAATTCATTGAGTGTTTCACAGTTGAACAACACAGGACACTGAGTTTCATTTGAGAACAAAAAGACAAAGATATATAATGGAATAGGTCAGTTGATCGGTACTAGTGAACAATCAAAAGGTAATATATTCTATCTTGACAATATGAAGACCACTTGTTTATTGGCTAGAAATTAAGAGGTTTGGTTGGTGGATAAAAGATTATGTCATGTGAGTTTTGACAACATCGTTAAGATAAGTAAGAAAAGAAAAGTGAGAGGCTTACTGAGTATTTCAAAGCCCGACCATGTTATGTGCAAGAATTGTCAAAAAGAAAAAATGACAAAGTCTAGTTTCAAGAGAAAAACATACACATCGAATTCTATTCTAGAGTTAGTCCCTACTGACTTATGTGGACCAATGAGAACAAAGAGCTATTATGGTGATAGATACTTTATTCTATTTTTTGATGACTATTCTAGAATGATGACTGTCATATTTAAAAGATAAATATGAAGCATTTAAGATGTTCAAATGGTATAAAGATAAAGTTGAAAAGAAAAGTGGAAAAGAACTAAAAATTTTAAGATCAGATAGAGGAGGAGAATTTATTTCTGATGAATTCACTAACTTTTGTAATGAGCTTGGGATTACAAGACATGTTTCTGCACTGAGAACACCACATCAAAATGGGATTTTTGAAAGGAGGAATAGATCAATTGTTGATTGTGCCGGAATACTTATGATTGAAAAAGGCATCACACAAACATTCTGGAGAGAAGTTGTAAGTACTGTTGTCTACACAATAAACTGAGTTCAATTGAAGAAAGACACTAATAAGACACCTTATGAGCTATGGTATGGATCCACACCAAATGTGAGTTACTTTAGAATTTTTGGAAGTCAATTTTATATATTGAAAGATGATAGAAATGGGAAACTTGACTCTAAAAGTGATGAAGGAATATTTCTAGGATATTCTACTAAAAGTAAAGCTTATAAATGTCTGAACAAATATTCTAACAAAATCATTGATAGTGCAAATGTTAAAGTGGATGAATTTTCTGAGAAAAATGATGAGGAAAGAAGAAAGGAAACAAAAGATTACAACATATTTTTATACATTGAAGAACCTAACACCTTGCTTGAGTGACAGAACAATGAAACCGAGCAACAGGCTGCACACATTGAGAATCAGGAAAATGCTCAAAATGTTGAACCTAGTGATAATGAAGATCACAATGATGATCAGAATGGAGATCAAAATGAAGAATATAGATCTAAACATGTACTTGCTAAATATTTCAGAAGACACCATCCATAGGACCAAATCATTGGAGACAAAAGAGCTGGAATGAGAACAAGAAGTAAGTCTCTTAACACTAGATGTTTGATTTGTGATTTTGAGCCTAAATCTGTTAATGCAACACTTGAAAATCAAGAATGGGTTAGTGCAATGAATGAAAAGATTGAACAGATTGAGAAGAATAAAACATGGACATTAGTACCTAGACCGAGTGACAAAAATGACATTGGTACCAAATGGATATTCAAAAACAAACTGAATGAGAACGGAGAAGTCACAAGGAACAAAGCAAGACTGGTATGCAAAGGTTATGCACAAGAAGAAGGTATTGACTATGGAGAAACCTTTGCACCCGTTGCCATACTAGAAGGAGTACGAATTCTACTTGCTTATGCTTCTTTTAAAGGATTCAAAGTATACCAAATGGATATTAAATTTGCATTTCTGAATGGAATACTAGAAGAGGAGGTATACATTGAACAACTTGAAGGGTTTGTTGATCCTAACAAGAGGAACATGGTTTGTAAACTATAGAAAGCCTTGTATGGATTAAAACAAGCATCAAGAGCATGGTATGAAAGAATTCACTCTTATCTCATTAGTATTGGATTTGTTAGAAAAAGTGACAACTATAATCTATATTTGAAAGGAGATGTTGATGATAAGATTTTGATTGCTGAGATATTTGTTGATGATATCATATTTGGAGGTAATGATATGCTATCCAAGTCATTTGATGATGAAATAAACAAAGAATTTGAAATGTTAATATTTGGAGAGATCAAATTTTTTCTTGGCCTACAAATTCTACAACATGAAGAAGGCATCTACATCATACAATCCAAATATATCAAAGAAATTATGAAGATATTCAAGATGGAGGACTCCAAACCAGTTGGAACACCTATGGAAACCAGATGCAAATTGACAAAGGAAGACAAGACAACCGAGGTAAATCAGACCTTATACAGATCTATGATTGGAAAACTAATGTATGTTGTACACACTAGACTAGATATAACACATGTAGTTGGTATAGTTGCAAGATTCTCTTCTAATCCTAAGGAATCACACATGACTGTGGTCAAAAGAATTTTTAGATATCTGAAGAATACTGAAGACTATGGTTTGTGGTACAACAAAGAAGGAAAATTTGAGCTACAAGTTTATACTGATGTTGATTGGGCTGGAAACTTAGATGATAAAAAGAGCACAACAGGCAGATCATTCTTTATGGGTGACAGACTTGTCACATGGATAAGTAAAAAGAAAGGATGCATATATCAATCAACTACAGAAGAAGAATATGTGGCTTTGCTGCAAATTTCTCTAACATTGCATGGAACAAGCAATTGCTGAAAGGTATGAATGAAGAAATTCTTGACCTAGTAATTATCTATTGTGATAATACTAGTGCTATAAACATCTCAAAGAACCCTGTGATGCATGCTAAGACAAAGAACATTTTGGAAATAATGGGAAGTGTGTACTGAGAGGGGAGAGGTGAATCTGTACCTCTAAAACTTTTATCCCTTTTATCCTTTAATCTTTATGTAATCAATTATTTATCCAACCATCTGTTCTATACTATCTTTGTGTAAGACATATTAATTCTTTAACTTAATCAAACATGTTAAAATTCATAGAAAAATTGATGAATGTAATTGACTCATAAACACATGATATGATATCGCAGAAAACCCCTGTTAGAAGGTAAAAATTGTGGTGCAGATGGCACCCACAAAATCTTCACTATCTGCAGATTGGAAGGGGTAGGTTAAGGCTTACAATTTGATCACTTCTGATGATCTACCCTATTAGGAGTATTATGTGGAGACCGGTTAAGATATACTCTTTTTAAGATAATTAGCAACACTATTTAGTGTGCACTCGATTAAGAGATTTACAATAGGATTATTAAATCCACCTTCCTTGAAAGGATTTCTTCTATTTGCTACACTTGTTAGAATGCAGACAAAAATACTCATTGACCTGAGTGTATGCAATCTAACTATTTCTGATTACAGATCTATTATAATTCACATGTATATATGTATCACCTATTGTGATTGATTAATACTGCTATTTCTCGGTAGCCTTTGTTCTTGGTTCTTGATAACTAGATTCATCTTTTGATGTTCTGCTTCTTGAAACTCTCAGTTTGATCCATAGATGTGCTCGTTGGCTACGTTCATCCTCTCATCTATAATATTGAATGATTACAACATCTATTTATAATATAGGTTGACTTAATTAAGTTTCACGAATAACAAAACTAACTCTATGATCATAGGTTTACAACTTGACCTTGATCTCCTAGTCTGCATGTTCTCAACCAGTTAGACAGATTAAAACAATTACAACAATATTGATTGTCCCTTAATTAATGGTTTTAAAAACAAAACAAAACTCTATAAGTAGAATATGAGTGTTTTATCTGATGTGGAAGTCAGATCCACTTTTTCTGGGATGTAACCGACTTTCAGTGTCTGATGCTCGGTTTGATCTGAAATCAATTTGACTATCTTTTGGGTTGCACTGTGTTTCTTCTTTCAGTTTGCACTATGTTTTCTCATCGGGTTCCTCTGTTGATTTCCTTCTTTTGGGTTCCACTTTATCATCTTTGGTTTGCACTTTCGGTTAACACTGCAAAACTGTGTCGTCAGTTTCCTCCTTGCTTAGCATTTTTAGTGTGAACTGAAAACCTGACTTTTGGTGTAGTATAAGCGATGGTTTATACAACTTGTTTTCTCATTGCATACTAATGGATTAACTTTATGTTTATCAGCACATAGCTATTAAGTATCATTACTTGAGGGAACAAGTACAATAAAAAGAGGTGATACTGCAATATGTACAATCCAAAGAACAACTAGAAGACATATTCACAAAACCATTGCCAAAAGGTACATTTGAGTACCTGAGGAATAGACTAGGGGTTCGTCCCTTGTCTACTGGTCACTAAGTTGACTAAGAGGCTGCATCAACCTACACATTATCAGAAGATCAATCATGTTGATGCAATCTAAGCTATGAACTGTAATGACATATTAGTACAAGAAGGTACTTATCTGAAACACACACAAGAGATATTGTTGGCTACTATAGAGTTGCATTACTGATGGAAAGGAGATTCAATGAGATATTTATGTTTGGCATTGTTCTCAAAGGGAGAGGAACATTCAATGAAATATTCATCAGGGAGAAGTACATCCAGAGGGAGAGAAATGAAATATTCATTAGGGAGTAAGATGAACAACACAAAGGAAATAAAAGATTCAAAGAAATAACCATCCATCAAAGAGAGAGAATTGGAGAAAGCTAACACTGCATATCTATCTAGAAAAGGGAGTAAAGATTCTACAAGAAAGGGAGAGACAAAGTAGAAGACAAAATTGCTACACCTATCCATTGAAGGGAGTGAAGAAAGGGAGAGCACACAACAAGAATCAAATCTAAGCTACAAGAGCTTACCGAGATTCAAATATTTGAATTGGTTATAGAACAATAAGTTTGGTATGTTATGGCATGTTTTACACTGCATATTTCATAGTATGTTGCCATCAATGCCAAAGAGAGAGATTGATGAACTATAACTGATTGAATGTTTGAAGATGATAAGTTGATGATTACCAAGCTGCAAAAGTGAATGCAAGACATTAAATCAGTTAATGTATTGTATTGTCATTGATGTCAACATGATATGGTATGATTTATCATATACATATTGGTCATAACCTTGAAGAACTGAAGCGACAAAGTTTATGTTATCAGTAAAACATAAAAGTCTTTATACACAAAGTGATAGTAAACACTGATGGATAGTGCACACTGATGGACAGTGTAAACTGACCATCATAGTAACTGAGCAAGCGTTACCGAGCAAGTGTCACCGAGAAATTCACAGTGTATATCGAGCATAACTAAAGTTGCTACTAAGCTAACTGGAGTTGATGACCGATCGAAACAGCAGTTAAAGAATGACAAAACACTTAGCTAGAAGGAGCTATATTTAGACTGACTAATTGATTGCTTTATTTCTAATGATCAGTTAAAATAAAGCATGGAAGATATTTAAAGCGTATTTATCAAGGAGAGATCTACGTAATAAAACTAATGCAGAGCTTTACGGGATAAAGCAAAGAATGCCAATTTTTACGGATCAAGATGTGATCTAAGACAAAACAAGGAGATTGAGAGGCTAATCATGTCTATATAAAGAGACAAGTAATTCATTATGAAGAGAGGAATTCTGGATATAATTATGGTGAAGATAGAAGTCTTCATGTAGATCTGATCACACGGGCTAAAGAACAGAGCCAAGGAATTCTGTAGACACTAAGCAACAGAGGACAAAGCATTCACCAAGAAGAAAAGAACAAAGAAAGAGAGAAAAGGAATTGAAGGGCATATTGATCAGAGAGGTATTATTAGACTAACAATAGATCTGAATATCTGCAAGTTAAATTTGTATTTTGAATAGACCATTTATTGTATCAGTTTAACCATTGATTAAAAAAATCTCTTAACCGAGTGGGATTTGACAGTCCTTATTGTATATAGATACTCAAGAGTATCAAAAGGTTTTCTTTTTGATAGCATAGTGGATGCTAGGTCAAAAGACAAACTATTAGTTTTAAATCCTCTAACAAGGTCGCACTTAACAGTGTGTTTGTAACCTTTAACAGGGTTGGCTCTTCACCGAGTTCACTTCAGAAGAGTGAAATTTATGGGTTACCGGTCCCAAGCGATTTTTCCCTTAATAGGGTTTCCACGTTAAAATCTATGTGTCAAATGTGTATTTCGTTCATTGCATTGATAGTTTAATTTACACATTACTAAAACTGGATTGGTTAGTTAACACTAAGTTTATTTACTTCTATTCAGTAAAGTCTAGAAAAGATAAACAATATATCTTAACGAGAAGTTTATATTTGATAAATCTAGTTAATGCATACATCTTGATGGACTGAAAGATAACTAGTGGATACTATATTTGAGATATAAGTTTTGGTTGGATTATTGGAATTATTTTTAAGGCCACTGGTTCACCCCCCGTCTCAGTTATTCTAACAATATGATCCAGGAAATCATTTTATGATTAAAATCTTCATTTACAGCATGTAGAGCTCTGAAAAATTGCCCCAAATATCTGCACGAGATTGCAATTTTGTTGGTTGTTTTTAGAAATGTTTGGACTTTCCGGAATCTCTAGCACTCCCAAAACTATTATAAACATTTCAAAAATGCTCCCCAAGGTCTAGTAAATGATTTGGGAAATCATTTATTACTTAAAATTTTTATTTGCAGTGCATACTCATCCCTAAGAACTGCTCAAATGGCTTGCACGAGAGTTCAATTTCGTTGTTATTGTTGGCTGTTCCTTTCATTCATATCTCAAACCATCCGTATCATAAGAAATATATCCCAAGATGCATAAAAATAATCAAAATATCGTTGTCCCAACACTCATACAACCAAATATGTCTAAGTTTAGAATCCAGTTTTGTTGACATGTATTGGAACTCATTCTTCCTCTTCTAAAAAACAACCATTCAGACTCCCTTATTCACCTTCACTAATGCATTCCTAAGGAAATCTTTTTGAGGGCATTAAAAACAATTAATTAAAAATTATAAGTGTCAACAAACTATAAAGCAATAATCCCAAAAGGATGAGATATAATTTGGAGGACTATAATGATATCAAAAAGACATTATAAACAGAGATAAAAATATGGTAAAAGTATACTTACCTGTTCCCCATACCTTGAAAAATAAAAAACTTACCTCTGTCATAAACACGATTTTGGTCATTTAACAATATGCATATTCTAGAATCATCGCTTTTTTCTTTACCATTTAAACTGCTCTTTATTTCCCCCTTCACTATTTCAAAATATTTCCTATGAATGTACTCCCTTGATATCATATGGTTATACCCATATTCACTGATTTCGAGATTTATAATTCTGTAACTATTTTCCCAGTGCTGATTAAGAAGCCCTATTATTCCACTACATCCTTCTTCTTTTGAAAAAATTTCAAAATCAACCTTACTGTCAAATGTAGATCCCATCAGAATGTGATTATCACAACAATGATTTAATCTCCCAACGTCATAGATGTGGTTATTTATTTCACCCATAAATTTCTCAAAGAATTGATAAGTAAGGCTACTTGAACCATATTGTATTCTTGACATTGTATTCTCATGTTTAAAAGACATCTTATCACTATCATATAAAAAATGAAAATAATTTTCGAGAGGATTATGCTGAGATATTTTTTTCCATTTCATGTGTTATACTCTTATTCCCCTTTATAATTTCATAATATATTGGATTCGAAAAAGAATTGAAATCATTTCCAGGTGCATTTTCTTCAACATACTCGCCACAACATATGCATGTATTACCCTCTTGAACTCATCTACTGTGCGTGGCTCTTTCTCACATAATGAATTAAAAAATGAGTTACATTTGTGGATCATTTCTTCACTTTTCTATGGAGCTTTATTATACTGCAGATTTGAAAAAAATTCAA
The DNA here is from genome assembly GCA_018584345.1 of Thuja plicata. NCBI lineage: Eukaryota > Viridiplantae > Streptophyta > Pinopsida > Cupressales > Cupressaceae > Thuja > Thuja plicata. The sequence continues at coordinate 159,939 of MU224499.1, forward strand.
AATTATTCTCAGGCACACTTTCCCTATCATAGTGTATATATTCCTCTGACATTCTATCCTCTTGGAGATAATCATTTGTTTTATCAAATCTATCCTGAGTGTGCATTAGCCCATTAATTTGTCCATTGAGGGAAATTGATAGAAAATTATGACCATTTTTCTGGACATATTTTTTATACTCCATATCTAATAAGTCTAAAATTTCCTCTGAACTGAGAGAATGTTCCTCTTCATTAATGAAATAATTTGCATTCATTTGTATACAAGTCTCTTCTTGGACAGGATCTTCTTCCATTTGATCCAAACTTTCTTCTTTATTTAAATCGGTCTCGTCAGTTTTTCGCTCCACTTTAAAATATTCTTTCATTTTTCTGAATAAGGAACTTCAAATCAGGATCATCTGGCCAAATTCCCTATTCATGAAATCTTTTTGCAATTTTCTTGTTTGAAAACCTGATGTCTAAGGGTATCTCCAAATAGAAACCCATCATCCTTACGAACAAATAGGCTACAGACTCACCCTCTTCTCTTTCCACATTAAAAAATGCATCCAAAGGAGATAATTCTTCTCCCATAATGCATTCTTGATCTTCTTCCTTCTCATAGCTCATGTTGTCTTCATTATGAAACTTATGTAAGAATCACTCTTCAAACTCCTTCCAAGATGAGATGCTTTGTGGAGGTAATGCCTCGTACGCTTCTTTTGCGTTTTCCCTTAATGACCAAGCAAACAGCTTCATTGCCTCATCTTCTGCATCAATCTCATAATTGTCAAAGAATGTATAAAAATCATTAAAATGATCAATAGTGGATTCCATAATCTCCATAGAATTCGGGAACCTTCTGTGAATATTTTGAGAACCATTCATTTATACTGCATCTAAATTCTCTAAAATCCAAAGGCCTGAAGTCAATAGGGATCAATATATTTCTGAAAATTCTCTTAAACATCATGTAATAGACCTTCTATTACTAATTGAAGGCCAAATATTCATTCCTTCCCGATACTTTCCCTTAATAGAGAATTTAAAAACTTTTGACACATGGAGTCGCCACCTTCTTATCAAAAGGACAATATAAACTACCCCTAGGTTCTTAGTTCCCAGTGAAATTACTTTCTAAAAAATCTTTGTACGGAGTCACCACCTCAAGTGTTTTGTGGAAAATATCTTTTCCTTCTTGTCCTAAGTGGAAATCTGAAATTTTTTATATAGAGTCACCACCTTCTTCATAAGAAGGATAAAATCATACAATTGATTCTAAGTTTTGTCTCCAGTAGAGTTTGACTCTCTGATACCCCACAATTTTGAATAATGTTGTCACAACTCCGGCCCACCAGAGTCGCCAATTTGTTGCTGCCCAAAAACAATGGATCCAATTTCCTATGGATCTGCCAAATCCAATGCTGGGAAATCCAATTATTTTTTCCAACTAATGATTTCAACCTCAATAATGGTTTGAATCCTTGCAATTCTAGCTCTGCAAAACCGAAGCTGGTAGGCCTATACCTCAACCTATTTGAGGATTTTTAGAGCAGAATGACATGTGTATGGAACTTAACTGATCTCACCAAGTGGCAAGTAGGCTTCAAGAAATCAAATTGAAATCAATTTTGAACTGCAAATACTGAATGATTTCGTTAATTGTAAAATTGTTTGAATAAAAATGTGTAAAATGAAATGAAACTAACGAAATAGAATGCCAAAACTATTAACAATGAATAAGATGACCAAATTTCAATGATTAACAAGACCAGTGCCTGTTTCACACTAGGCAATGGAGTCAATCCAATCCTCAACTCTAAGTTCAACCTTAGAGACAGTTTCGATAACTTGCTAATATTATAACAAGCCTATCACTTCATGGGATTCTACACGAATTATAATTGAAATACTATTACACAATTAGTCCTAATCCTTCTCCTTCATCCCATAAAATACTTTTGTCATCAAATATGTTATGAATAATCCCTTTTGAAAATACTTTATCACATTGCCAAATATATTCCTGCAAGAATAATTTAAAATTCATTATTCATATGATATATAAAATCTACCCTAATATTGATTTTTAAATATTAACATTAGGGCACGAACATTATATTATAAAGTGTATTTAATCATTTGGATATATACTTTGCAAAAATAAATCCAACATTAGTCATAATGCTCCTTAGAAATTAATGTTCTAATATAAGCCAAAAAACATTATAACAAAATGTAAAAAGAAATTATAGTTCTATAACTTTATTAACAATATGGCAAAGGCAATCATCCTATTTAGGGCATTTTTAAAGTTAAATCAAATTCTTTAAGGGATACTTTATACATATTTGTGAGACTTAATTAAAATATATGTTTATCATACGCCCTAAAGTACCCTCGTAATCAATCTTTCAAAACATTTATTACAGGGTAAAAGCATTATAATTAAAGAGAATACATCTCTAAAAGTAACCCTAAAACTATACAGTTTACCTTAATAAATATCTTCAAGAATAATCATACTTAAGGTAAAAAGAATATATTTCAAAATCTCAAAGCATCATCATGAAAGATCAATCACAATATTATCATTTTATTTACTATAAGGTAAAAGCGTTATAATTATATCTTTTCACTCTAACAATTATTTTCAAGGAATATAATAGAGCAATTGGTTAGGAAGGGGGAATGGGTAGTTAAGGGTTGGCTTGAGAGGTTGAGTGTTCAACTCCTCATTGCCACCCTTTTGTTCAAAAAGGATCAAATAATGTAAAAATGAAAATTATACTTCCCTGAATCATTGGGAGACCAATTATGCAAATTTGTGCATGTAATTTTTGGCTCCACCAAGTTCATTTGGTCTACACAAGGATTTTATAAGAAGTGTTTGGTCTGGTTAGTTGTATTTATGGCTTTGAATCTTTGACAATAGTTGGTTTCTGTGTTCTGCATCTGCATTAGAGATATTTCCCAATGGATAAAGCACTGATTAGGAATTGGTACCTTCTATAGTGATACATGTTTGATTGGGTTTGGCTATATTCTGGAAAGTTTAAATCAAAACCATTTCAAAATCCTTTGAGTATTTTGGTTGTGAGTTGTATGTTCTTCATGGTAATGGAGAGTCAATTAGTGAGTGGTAATCATTTAGTACTTTCTTATAATTTTACGTTGTTTAAATCCAAAGAGAGTTGTGAAGTGTTGTATATTGAGTTGGATTAGGTGTACCCGCCTTGGTTTTGTAGAACCAAAAATGTAGAGGGTGGTCTTGTCCATGTAGTTGGTCCAGTTACCTTAGATTTTCCCATATTTGGAACTAACCATTCTTCAAAATCCATCTAAAGGTATATTGGTAGCTTAGAAAGCGTAAAACATTTTAAAACACCAACAAGTTGCACTTCAGCCAAGAAAAATTACTCCTGACCTACTTCCACCGAGGAACCTCAATATCTCCAAACATTTATCTAAGAATCTTTCAATAACCTACAAAAAATAGAATATTTTCCCATCAAGGTACTTCCCTAGGCCAAAACATCCCACCCAGCCAAATAATTACATCCCCTAGAAGCAAGAATCCGAGCCAACTAATTCTGATACTCCTCTGAACCACCCAACAACCATTCACTAGGTTCCCACCATCTAAACCCCACAGTTAGGTCTATATTCTGAACACACTGATAATGCATAACCTTATTTGAACCATCTGCCAAAAACCTATCATAGAGGGGCTGCAAATGCAGATACATGGAAAGAAAAGGAGGATTACCATCCCAAGAATCTAACCAAAAAAGAGCTTTAGAGCCTTGATGATAAATCTTAAAAAGGCCCTTCTTAACAAGTTGCGTCCCATTTTTTAAAGTGTGCCAAAGCATAGAGTCTCTGCCTTCCAAAGGATACAAACCAACATCCACCTGATCAGCACCAGCTAAATAGTTATGCCTGAGAATTTGAGACCAAAGTTGATTCTGACTTATACATCATTGCCAATATAATTTCGGAGCTAATGCCTTCCCATTCTAGATAGAAGATCAAAGACCCAAAATCCCTTCCTTCCTTGGACGAAACACAACATCCCATCAAACAAGGATCCACTTAGAAGTCTACAAATTACCACTCCATATAAATTGGTGTGAGAGAGAATCAAAATCTTTAAGAAAATAAATAGGAGCTGCCTAAACAATACTTCTATAAATAGGAAGAGCCTAAATCAATGGTTGAAGAAGGGTAACACTAGCATTAGTGGAAAGCCACTAATGATTCCAGTGATTGACCGTCCTACACAACTTATCAAGAAAGTCTTGTTAAAGAGGCATTGGTTGCTGGCCAACAACAAGGGGAACACCCAGATACAACAAGGGGATAGATCCAATTTGAAACCTAAAGATAGTTGTAATCCTACTCTGAATAGATTTTGGGGTATTGAAAAAATAAATTGAAGACTTATGATCATTAACTTTTTGTCCCGAAGCGGCTAAGTAGATATCCAACACCCGCCTAAAGGATTTTGCTTCCTGGATGCGAGAAAATTGCATAAGAGAAGTGTCGTACACAAACTGAAGATGAGAAAGCTCAGGAACCCATGACCCCATGTCCAACCCTAAATCATACCCTGGGAAACTTGAGACTTGATAAATATGCCCAAGCCTTCAGCCATAATAACAAATAAATAAGGGGAGAGAGGATATCCTTGGCGAATACCCTTGGAAGCTCCAAATAACATTAAAGGTACTCCATTGAGAATATTAGAGAAAGAAGATGAAGTAACACAACTCATAGTCCAGCAAACCCACTCTGAGCTAAAACCAAAGGCTATGAGAATCTTCTACAAGAAGCTCCACTTAACCTGATCATAAGCTTTGGCCATATCAAGTTTGATGAACATAGATTTCTCTTTGGAGACTTCCATGGAGTGAATAACCTTCGAAGCCACTCCATCAAGAATTTGTCTTCCCGCCACAAAACCTCCTTGTTCATCGGAGATTAAAATGGGAAGCCAAGGTTTGAGCCTCTCAACAATCAGCTAGGTAATAATTTTATAGATAACATTACATAAAGTAATAGACCTAAAAATGTCCATTTGATTAGCACCATCCTTCTTAGGAATAAGAACAAGGAAAGTAGAATTCATAGCCTTAAGCATTTGTTTAGTACAATAAGATTCACAGACCACTTCCAACAAGTCCAAATTGACTATATCCCAAAAATCCTAAAAAAATTCCACAGGAAACCCATTCGGGCCAGGAGCCTTACCCTTATCCATCCCAAACACAACCTCCTCCAACTCAGATAGAGAGATTGGATGCATAAGAGACTCATTCATCTTATTTGTAACAAGAGAAGGCATGCAACCCAAAATAATATTCTCATGATCCTCAGTAGGAGGTGAATCTTCCATGAAGAGTGCAACATAATACTTAGTGGCCTCACGTGACATATTTTCCATATAAGACAACTAATCCTTGACAACATTAACCAAAGAGGATATGTAACTCTTATTATGATGAGCCATCAATGACTTGCGGAAAAAAGTAGTATTTCGATCCCCTTCCTGAAGCTAGTCATTACGGGCCTTCTACTTCCAAAAAATTACCTCCCTAAGTCCTCACTCTTCCAATTCACTAACAACTTGTGAGTTAGCTCTACCTAAGTTCTCAGAGAATCCAAGATCCTAGATTTGACTCGTACTGATGTCTTATATACAAATTCACAACACATAAAAAAATTTGGAGCTCCAAACTTTTGTCTATGTTTCCCTATTTTCTTTCTAACACAAATCATGATGATCTTGGTTGAACAACTAAATGTTGTAATATACAAATTATGGAAATCAAAAGCATACCTTAGACACTCTATAAAAGATTTGTGTTTTAAATTAGAATAATAAATTAAATACTATTATTTTTAAATTCAATTATTGTCATTCTAATATATATGATCATAAGTATATTAAAAATAAACTCAAAAAACAAAAAAATGCAAATATATATTTTTTCATTATAATAATATATTATAAATTCAATTTATTTTTTTATATAATACATTTAATTTAATTCATATTTTTCTAAATTATCAAAATGACACCTGGGATGGGAAAAATGATGCTTATGAGCTACTGTATAAAAAATTGTTGTCCTAAATGATGCTTGTGAACTATTTTATAAAATAAAATTCTTTCCTTATTACCTAAAATGATGCTTGTGAGCTTTTTTATATAAATTTTTTTCCCTTACCACCAACCACATTTTTATTTTTAAATCTACATGCTGTCTCTCGAGTTGTTTGTATCTATACTTTAATTAAGCTTTGGTATGTTTAAAACTGTAATATACCACTTTTAAATATGGATTCTAATGCATTCTATCTTCTTTTTTAAATTTTATTAATTTTTTTTTTCTTAGTGGTTACCTCCAACTGCATAGTTGCTATTTATCGGAGGTTTTGGATTTAATTGTGTGAATGTTTTAACATTCATATATCATTGGGATGAAGAATTCCTTCAACTGAATAATTACTATTTATCAGAGGTTTGGGATTTGATTGTGTGAATGTTTTAACATTAATAGGATGTATTCATCATACATCAAACTCTTCTTCTCTAATATACTTTATTTCAATGATGAATCGTAGAATGTGATAAAAAAACATTGATATAAAAAACAGTCATACAATCAGATCCAGAAAGTCCACAAAACAATTATCATAAATTGTAAAAATTTAATATCATTAATGAACAATTGCTTTTAAATCTGCAGAGATAACATATATTCAGCAAAGGTTACTGAAAGCAAAATCCCAACAACCTGTGGCCATGATGAATATCTATCTATGACAGACAGACCAACAAACAGTAATAGAATAACCTACACAAGGTCAACTGGACAAAGGTTATGACTCTTAGGGATTTGGCAGATAAATTAATAGCAATCCTGATAAATACTGGCATGGGTTGAGGGATCCCCCAGAGATCCTGCCAAGAAAAAAGGGAACCTAAAAATACTAAACAAACCAACCATTCCAATAAATCAAATGTTAATGAATTCCACAGTCCCCAACAAATTAAATGTATCTGCTCATGCCAGCATTATTTGCTGTCATAAAGTATTCTATGGAAAAGGAACCTGTGCCAAATATTTTCACGTCTCATTCACGCTTTCACACCATTATTCTCTTATCCTCTCATTTATATGGAATATATATAAATACTTCATAGACTTTTTAATGCCTTATCACAAAAAAAAAAAGGCACTTTGTTTAACAGCCAACTTGCCCAGTGGAAAATACAATTAATGTTGGTGTTATATATCTAAATGTGTAAATATTAAGTTACATTGTACATTTGCATTTGTGATGGTGAAATCTGTCATGGTGAAATTTGTCAATTGTATTTGTAATAGTGAAATTTATTTATTGTATTTGTAATAGTGAAATCTGTTAATTGTATTTGCATTCATTTATCTTCTTGAATTCTAATAGCCAAATCTATTCATTGTATTTGTAATAGCGAAATCTGTCAATTGTATTTGTAATCATATATCTTCTTCAATTCTCATTCATTCCAATCATGGATCATGGAATATGGTCAGATACTTTGATAAATATTTGTAGATGTGTAAATATTAAGTTCTATTGTACATTTGAGACTACTTGGAATGGTGAAATCTTTCAATCGTAATTGTAGTCTTATATCTCCTTGAATTCTCATTCATAGAATGATGGATCATGAAGTATGATTAGATACGTTGATGAATATATGTAAATGTGTAAATATTAAGTTCTAGTATAGATTTGTACTTGTAATTATGAAATCTGTCAATTGTATTTATAGTCTCATATCTCCTTGATTTCTCATTCATGCCAATAAGAAATCATGGAGTGTGATCAGATAAATTGATGATTAATTTTCTATAGTTTTAAAAATTGATCTAGTATAACTTTGTATATTAATAGATAGTTTAATTTTGTAAGATGCTAGTTTCATTTTCTATTTACATATTTTCATGCATTTGGTTTTATTTCATTCATTCTTAACAGATTTTCTATACATTTTAAATTATTGTATCTTTAAAATATCTTGACTATTATTCTTTAAATTATAAATATCATTTCTTGCAATTGTTACTATGTAGTGGTATACAAAGCAATTTAATGTGCATTTATTTATCATGTGAATAATCATTTACAAAAAAATTGTATGTGAAAGAAGATTCATTCTAGACACATTTTAATTGAAACACAAAAATGAGCCTAAAATCTACATTATTGTTTTAAAACATTTGTCAATTTCAATTCCACCACTATAAAGTTGATCTTTTGACCTAGAATTTGACCCTAATGATCATGTAGTCTCCACAGTATTATCATATAGTAATAAATAGTTTAAATTTATAAGATCTTAGTTTCACTTTCTAATAAATAGTTTAAATTTATAAGATCTTAGTTTCACTTTCTATTATACATATTTTCATGCATTTGATTTTATTTCATTCATTCTTAATATATTTTCCCATACATTTTGTATTATTCTATCTTTAATATCTAGACAATTGTTCTTTAAATTAGAAATACAATTAATTTTGTTCAAGTCAATCTTGTGGGTTTAGCCATCTACATATTTGATCTCTGATTTAAAAAAAAATTAAATTGAACAGTTCTCCTACCCCATTTAATTTTCATCATAAACTATGACTTGGTACATGTTAGATGTGATTATTGCTATGTAGTAATGTAGCATTCAATGTTGATTTCATGAGTGTGAGATCAATAAATCCAACAAATTTCAGAGCAATCCAATTCAAATTTTATTTTATTACTTCTACCAAAAGAGACTCTAGTTATACTTAGAAATGTAAAAAGATGAGATTACTGTAGATTAAGAGAACAAAAACATTAGAAGGAAACACTTCACAATCATAAGAGATACCAAAACCAAACAAAAGAACATTAAACAAACAAAATACAAGTATCTTTGAACAATTAATACCAACTCAATAAATTTATTCATATTATTTTTTAAATTTTCAAAATTTAATTATTTAATCCACTCTAATTCTTAACTAAGTAATTAATTCTCTCATTTCCATTGGAGAGTCCATTTATTACAATAATAATTTAGATCCAGGATTAGGTGTGTGGAATATACAATCCACACTACTTTAAAACTTTCAATCAGGGACAAAAAGGGTGACACTAAAAAAATATATGTGAGTATACATTTTTGGCCTTTTCACTGTAATTTGAATCTAGCAGGTAGACAGGCCTGCGAACAGCTCTGTTTATATTATTTTCTTATGACAGGACAGTGACTTAAGTGTTAAAACTTTGAAAATTTTATAATTATAATCAGTTAATTAAACAATTCATTTGATAGATTAGAAATACCTTTAAAAATTCAAAATTATTGTAGATATAATTAATTTTAAAATGATATAAAAATAATTTTTTTCCTGAAGAGTTTAAATGAAGTAAAAACAATTAATTAGAATTTATGTAATATATAAAATATTGTTTCTGAAATTAAATGTATATATTTATGTATTAGCATTTCACACCATATTCAATATGATCTATTATCAGAAAGAAGAAACAAAACATATGCAAATGATTCCAGAAACAAATCTTTAAAAACTATAATAATATAAACAGAAAAAACTAGTAAAAACCAAAAGACAAAAAAATTCTTTCCAATAAAATATTTGATATCAATAAACAATGAAAATGTGCATAGTAAATCAGTTGGATCTTTATTTGTTTTCCCAATTTGAACTTTTTGGCTACACCAACAGCCAATGAAGACCACTATATTTTAAGCAATATGATCCAAGCCTAAAGCATATAGAAACAGTTAAATCCAAATCACTGAAGCTTGGTCTAGTTCTACATTATAAGAGCTTGTCATTTCAACTGCTCTACCCAAACCAGATAGAAGTCTCCATGATCACCTTGATGGCCTATAGTTGACTCTTGACAGCCACCAACAGTTAAAACTGAAGGTTCTGATTTAGTTTTATAGAGTTATTGTGATTTGGGTGGATGTTTAATTATAGCACCCCAATGGTAAAGTTTGTTCAGCAAGAGAAGAGCTATCAACTGGGATTCACTTAAAATGCTGGAACAAGATACCATTTAAGATCCTTCCAATTATTTTGTGTCAGTGTCAGATTCAGATCAGTATTCCTGCTGGTTAAATAGTTAATTCAGAGCAACAACTTAGTGGATGTTGATCATTCTAGTCTTTAAATGTTATATGAATTGAGTGTGTAATTGATCATTTTAGTCTTTAAAAGTTATATAAATTGAGTGGGTTTTGATCATTCTAGTCTTCAAAAGTTATATGGATTGAGTGGGTGCTGATCATTCTAGGCTTCAAAAGTTATATGAATTGGGTCGAATCCAGTTCTACAGTATCCCCATTGACAAGCTTTGTCCAATTTGACTACCAATTAGGATACAATTACAGTGAAAGAATGGCTATATCAATTAGGACTATCAAATATGAACCTTGTTGATGGATACACTTCCACTGAAAGAACGCTACATCAATAGGACAAGAATACAGGAGCCTTGTTGTTGTTATTGGGTATCTCAGTGTAGGATTCAAACGAGTTTTAATGTTGGTTTTGATTGATTTTGTGAAGAAGCATGGCATGTGTTGATCGGAAGCTAGTTGAAATATTGAATAGTTTTATGAATCAAGTTTAAGTTCTGCAAGGCCTCCATCAAGAAATTTTATCCAACGTTGATGAAACCATTCATTAGAATGTATTAACAGTGAAAGAACACTCCATATATCAATCGGGACTCTGTATACGAGCCTCATTGCTGTTATTGGGTGTCCCAGTGTTGGATTCAGGCCAGTTTTGATTTTGGTTTAGATTGAATTAATGGAAAGCGTGGTTGCAGGTGTTGACTAGAAGTTGGCCCCTGTTTTTAAAGAGTTCCGAAAATTGAGAAAAAGTTTTACAAGTACCACAAAAAAAACTCTGTCCAACAGTACCTATTCGTGCAGGTGCACTCACAAGGAAAGAAATACATACCAATTAGGGTTCATAAATAGATTCCTTGTCCCTGATATTGGGTATTTTCTGGATTCAATTCAGTTTTTCTTTCGTTTTTTGGTCAAATATTTGGCCAAAGCATGGCAAGTGTTGATCAAAATGCCCTCCGCCCTTGTGATGAATCTGGAGACATTTACTCTGGTGTTAATGATGTTAATGGCGGAGTTGTGAATGAAACGTTGGCCATTCAGAAGCTCCCAACTTGTGACCGTCTGAAAACTGCTATTTTGGAGGAAAATAAGAGGGAAGGAGGTGTGGCTTATACAAGGGTTGATGTCTCTGATTTAGGACCCCAAGAAAGGCAGAGATTAATGGATAGGTTGATTCAATTTCCTGAAGAAGACAATGAGAAGTTGCTGCAGAAACTTAGAAGACGGATAGACAGGTCTCTGTGTTGAGTGTTCCTGTTCTTGGTGTATCTTTCATTGAATTTCTTTTGATGCATTTTGATAGTAATGATTGTACATTATAATTTTAAGTAATTTGCGCTTTCCTTCGGTGATATTGTGTCTCTATTTAGTTCTCTTTCAATGAGGTCAACACTTAAATGGTGATGGAGTCCAAGAACTACTGAAATACTTATTTGAGTAAGAAATTGTGCGCCTTGTAGTTGTATACTATATGTGCCCTAAGATTTCAGCTAGCCATTTGGTTATCTTGAAAACATATCGGACTCTGGGATTTCTAAGAAGAAATAATGTAGTAATATATACGCAGTTGCTGAGAACTGTTTGTAGTTATTTATTGAATTTTTTAGATTATTTGTAATTTTTTCTCGAAACCTATGTTTGAAAAAATTGTGTTTAATAGTCTTACTGAGTTTACCAAGGTTTGTATTCATGTTCCTAAACTTCTAGTATGGTCTTTTTTTCCAACACTTTTGTACATTGATAATTCTGCAAAGTGGACTTTACATACAAGTTTTTCTCTGAAGTCTGTATAATATATGGTTTTCAGAGTAGCTCTCACTCTGCCTACAGTAGAAGTCCGGTTTGAAAACCTCAAAGTGGAAGCTGTGTGCTATGTTGGTGGAAGAGCTCTTCCAACGCTCTGGAATGCTGCTAGAAACGCTATTGATGTAAGCCCTTATGCCTTTCTTTACTGTGGGATCACATTAGGCCCAAAACACAACTTTTGAACTAAACTGTTTATACATCCTCTGGTTTCCAACTCTAAACAGTTTTTCTGTTTGCTCTGATATCAGCGATTGTTGGAACTTATATATTTTTCTCCAACAAAGAGGACTAGTTTGACGATTTTGAAAAACATAAATGGCATCATCAAGCCTTCCAGGTGAGTGGAACCAACATTTGCAAATTCTATATGACCATGTGTACAAGTATACATATATTCGTGTTTTATATATATATATATGAAATAGTATTCTTTCTCAAGCTCTTGGTCCCTTAGGCCACTTGGTCTGTAGACATTGTTATAGTCCCTTCATTCATGTGTCTATAGAGTATGAACCATATAGTCTTTCCAACTGATTATAAAATTTACAATTTATTTGATCCAAGAGTCCCTGTAAACTTAATTTGTGATGTCTTATGCAGGATAGCACTTCTGCTAGGTCCACCAGGTGCTGGAAAGTCAACCTTGCTGCAGGCACTCTCTGGAAATTTGGATAGATCACTAAAGGTCAGTTCTATTATCAACTTGTTCCTTCAATCTTGAAATGGTATAAATATTGAAGGAATCAAGGGCTCACCTCTACCTCTTAAACATGGTAATACTGGGGTGTTTCATACTGGTATACAAGAAAAGATAGGGCTATTAGTGTAGAATAATTTCCAAGAATAGGAGGTAGTGATAAGTTCAAAAAGTAAGGGGTAACATTGGGAATCCTATGAGCATGGAACTCTAGTGTTCTGAAAATGTTGTACAAAGTAACCCCAACAGGTGTTCCTGACTACAACTATCTGCTTACACAGTGTGAAGGCCAAATTACTTATAATGGACACCGACTTCATGAATTTATTCCTCAGAAGACATCAGCATATATAAGTCAGAATGATGTACATATTGCGGAGATGACAACCAGAGAAACACTTAATTTCTCAGCTTACTGTCAAGGAGTTGGCACCAGATATGGTGTGTAATTCTTTGCTGTAAGTTTTGTTGTTTTTTTCTCATCTTGAAACTTGAGTACATGAACACAATATATATTTCTGACAGGCTGTTGGATGTCTCTACACACCATATAAGTTTTTATCATTTTTATGCAGACCTTCTATTGGAACTCATTGAAAGAGAGAAAGAAGCAGGCATCCTTCCAGAGGCAGATATTGACACATTTTTAAAAGTAGGGGACACCAACCTCTTATTTCTTTAGCATTGCATTCAGTTTTACTGAAAATATATGATTACCTCAAGCTGATTAGTAGTTTTATGCAGGGGACTTCAATTGAAGGTTTGAAAGGAAGCCTTCAAACAGACTATATCTTAAAGGTAAGAACCATAAACAATTCAATGACCATCTTTTTGTAAATTGAATTTGCCACAAAAAGGTTACGAGAAGCAAGAACATTTTAAGCACTTATACACATTTCTTATGAGAATGCTTTCACTGTTCTTTTGTCTAATTTCATTAATTTTGTAGATTCTGGGCTTGGATGTCTGCGCAGACACCCTAGTTGGCTCTGCCATGCAAAGGGGAATTTCTGGCGGGCAGAAAAAGAGAGTCACAACAGGTAGGACTAAAACATTTTTTTTCCTGTAACAATTGCTTTTTTATCTTGAAAAGGATATTTATTACTTGAATTTTTGGTATGACTTGGCTTTAAGCATGCTGTCCTGTAAATAGGTGTCAAATAAATACGTCACCTTCAAAAGAAAACAATATTATAAAATCATTTATCGTACAGAATTTTCGAAGTCTAGCAGGATTGAACAAGTAGCCAAAACTCTCAAACTATTTCTATTCATGATGATGAATCATGTGAGACGATTCAAAAATGCTCAGACACAGCTCATTCTAGAAACAGCATTCTAATCACATGGACTAGGAAGTTGGAAGTGGAGGAAATCTAACCACTATTTTCTGATTCTCTATTCTATTTGTCTTCCATTGTTGGGCTTGTAGCTGATCCTCATTTGTGTGTTGTAGGTGAAATGCTTGTGGGTGCAATGAAGACATTGTTTATGGATGAGATATCAACTGGTCTGGATAGCTCAACAACCTTTCAGGTTGTCAAATGCCTTCAGCAGTTTGCACATATAATGGAAGGCACTATTTTGATGTCACTTCTTCAGCCTGCACCAGAAACCTTTGAACTCTTTGATGACATTATTTTATTATCAGAAGGGCAAATAGTATATCAAGGGCCTCGGCAAGATGTTCTTGAATTCTTTGAGGGCTGTGGTTTTAGATGTCCTGAACGAAAATCCATTGCAGATTTCCTGCAAGAGGTTAAAAATTACATGACCCTGTGTCCTTTAGAATTATAAAATCTGCGACATCATTCTTCTGCTTTTAGCTTAAATCTCTGTTTTCATTTCAGGTTACATCCCGAAAGGACCAAGAACAGTACTGGATTGCTGACAGGGGACAGCCATATCAATATGTTACTGTGAAACAATTTTCAGAGAAATTTAACCAGTTTTATATAGGAAAAAATCTCGTTGAAGAGCTTTCAATACCCTATGATAAGACTTCATGTCACAAGGCTGCATTGTCCTTCAAAAAGTATTCAATAAGCAAGTTTGAACTTCTGAAAGCATGTTTTAATCGTGAATGGCTACTTATGAAGAGAAACTCTTTCCTTTATGTCTTCATGTTCGTTCAGGTGATATATCCTTTCCTTGCACAACTGGGATTCTCATGTAGTTTTCCTCTTATTCTTGTAGAAAGCTAGAAACTAAAATTTATTGCTACAACTATCTGATTCCCCCATTTTTTGCAGATGGTTGTGGTGGCCTGCATTACGATGTCGGTTTTCATTCGAACGAGAATGAAAATTGATGTACTGCATGGAAATTATTACTTGGGTGCTCTGTTCTTCTCACTCATTATTATCATGTTCAACGGCTATGCTGAGATTGCAATGACTATAGCTAGGCTTCCTGTTTTTTTCAAGCAAAGAGACCTTCTATTCTACCCAGCATGGACATATACCATTCCAACATGTCTATTGAAAATTCCTCTAGCAATGTTCGAATCTTTTGTTTGGACTGCCTTATCTTACTATGTTATTGGTTTTACCCCTGAAGCTAGCAGGTACTGTAAACATTTCTAAATTGTGTGCTGATGTATGTCTACATGGATGGTGCTTTTATCGTCTATGCAAATTCCTAGCTAACCAAATCAAAGCCAACAAGGCCTTGTATGGGGTTTGGCTCAATTTTCTTGAGGGGAGTAGCCTGTTACTATTAAAGGGCCTAACAAAATACTTGGGTAAAAGGTTTTAGTGTAAAAGTTTAAGGGAAACTCCGTTCTTCACGCTAAGTGATTCAAAGCCAATGCTAGAGACCATTACATACATATATGAACAAAAGTTGATTGACCATGTTGGCTGCCACAGGTTTTTCAGGCAATTCTTAGTCCTCTTTTGTCTGCATCAAGTGTCATCGTCACTATTTCGTCTTATCGCTGGGATCTGTCGTACTATGGTCATATCTAACACTGGAGGCTCATTCTGTCTACTGATCATCTTCATTCTTAGTGGATTTATCATTCCAAGAAGTAAAGCTAGTTTATGATTTCTATTGTTTGATTGAATTTAAAAAAGTTATGAAATTTCTATATAATTTTAAAGCAGTAGTAAAGTAGTTGAGAATTGCAAGTATCTCTTTGCAGATTGCATTCCAAAATGGTGGATATGGGGTTACTGGGTCTCACCATTAGCCTATGCAGAAACAGCAATCTCAGTCAACGAGTTTCTTGCTCCCCGCTGGCAAAAGGTAGATATAGTATGCTGCGGTTCTGATAAATTTTTAAGGTTTATTGGCTTCCACCGGTCCATTGTACTATTTAGTATATATATCTTGATCTCGTTTGCACCAATTCATTTCAATGTTAGTTAATTTATTATACCTTTGTTGCTTGCTGTTCACAGTCGTACTCTTCAAACACAAGTATAGGCCTTCATGTGCTAGAGAGTAGGGGTCTCTTTGACGAAGCTCATTTGTATTGGATTTCTGTGGGTGCTTTGGTTGGCTTCACAGTTCTCTTCAATGTTTTGTTGACAATCGCCTTGACGTATTTGAATCGTAAGTGCTCTATTCTGTAAGGTTGATCTCCCTGCTGGAAACCAATTATAATTTAGATTTCCTGTGACTTATAAATGGACCTGAAACTTCTATTCCTATACAGCTATTGGGAAGGCACATGTAGTGATTACAGAAGAAGAATTTGCAGAAATACAAAAGGCAGAGGGAGATGTTTTAACTGATCAAAACATGCAACTGAGGTGTACAGAGGGTACATTTTCTTCTAACTGCACTTGTCTAGAATACTACTTCTATTGCTGAATAAATTTGCCTCGTGCTAATTCAATATATGCCCAACAAATAAGAATTATATCTGATTAGCTATTCAAAGACTAAAATGGTGTCCATTTTAATGAATTTTAGTGTTTACAGTGGACATCCAAGTAGATAACCTCTCAAGTGAATCGAGAAGACACAATATGGTTCATGATATATGTACAAAGCAAGCCAAGCAAGGAATGATCTTGCCTTTCTATCCACTTACCATATCCTTTAGAGACGTTCAATACTTTGTTGACATGACATCGGTATGAAAACTTCTATGGATAATTTGTTTTATGTGACCTTGCAATAGATAAGTTTAAGAAGCCACAGCCTCTATTATACAAGCTAAGCTAGCCATAGTAACTTCTCTTGGATGGAATATTGTTCTGATCTTTGTTCTTGTGTAAAAGGAAATGAAAGCATCTGGAGCTACAGAGAAGAAACTTCAACTCTTGAAAGACATAACAGGAGCTTTTCGGCCAGGTGTTCTCACGGCCTTGATGGGTGTCAGTGGAGCTGGGAAGACGACACTCATGGATGTGCTATCTGGAAGGAAGACAGGAGGATATATCGAGGGAGACATTTGCATCTCTGGCTTCCCAAAGGTTCAGGAGACATTTGCTCGAGTTTCAGGTTACTGTGAACAAACTGACATTCATTCTCCTCAGATTACTGTAAGAGAATCCGTACTGTTTTCTGCCTATATGCGCCTCTCCCCAGAAATAGACGACAAGAGTAAACAGGTAAGAAAGAAATTAAAAAATAAAATAGATGATTTTAGATCTTAAGAGTAGATTGCAAACCATATCTAGAGATGACGGAATGGTAATTTTACAGAATTATTTTTGGATCCAACTACATCAAGAGTAGTTCCAACATTGTGATTGCATTAACTGAAGCATACGCTTCTTATCCCTGATTATAATTCTAGTTGTGGATTCCAAGTGTCAGAACAGAAATCCTAACGCAGTTGAATCCAAAAATAGCCCTACAATGATACTATATTGCAGATAAAAACTCACAATTCTAACATGTTGTCAGTTATGGCAGATGTTTGTAGATGAAGTGATGGAGCTTGTAGAGCTGGATACCTTGAAAGACACAATGGTGGGTCTTCCTGGTGTGAGTGGCCTGTCAACAGAGCAAAGGAAGAGACTTACCATTGCTGTAGAGCTTGTTGCCAATCCTTCTATCATATTTATGGATGAGCCAACTTCTGGCCTAGATGCTCGAGCAGCAGCAATAGTGATGCGAGCAGTTAGGAATACTGTGGACACAGGAAGAACTGTTGTCTGTACGATCCATCAGCCAAGCATTGACATTTTTGAAGCATTTGATGAGGTGAGTTATATTAATTGGACAGTTTGATGGATGTAATATATTTCAATCATTCAAAAAATTTCAAGTTTGTTCCAAACAAAGTGGTATATCCTACTAGTCAAAGATTTTTTTCCTCTATGATATCGAACTATGTACAAGTTGTTCAAAACTGTTTCTGGATTTGATTGTGTTGGAGTTTTTTCATCAGCATTTTGTATCACACTCCACTATCTACAAGTTATAAATACATAACAAACCACTATGCATATTATCATGGCTGGGTAGTGAAGAGAATCTATATATGAATTTCCTACTCTTAATCCATGATCTTGGACCTCCAGGCCTTCTGCCTTCCTTGTTTCTTTAGTTATGTTATTTCTGAGTTATAAGCCATTCTATCATTAGAAAAGAAAGAAAAGAATTGCACACACATGTACATACAGACCAACATTAGTCTGTAAAGAAAATATGTGTGTGTTACTAGAGTATACAGACTAGGGAAAACATATTTCACATCAATAAATGGTTTTATACCTTTTTGGTTCTTCAAAATCATGGGTGCAAGCATATTTTTTTGTTGAAATGCAACAGATCACGAAGTGTAACGTCTTCTGGAGTTTACTTTTCCTAACAATAGTAAGTTGTTTCCTTTTATTCAGTTGATGTTGATGAAACAAGGGGGTCAAATCATATATGCTGGTCCTTTAGGTCGCCATTCAATTAATGTCGTAGAATATTTCCAGGTATGAATTTGTTCAGTATGCTGGTGTCTAAGCAATCAATCTTCCCATTTTATTCCTGTTTTGTAACCCCAATTATCTGAATGTTTGTTTAGGCTATTCATGGTGTAACAAGGATTAAGGATAAGTGTAACCCTGCAACATGGATGTTAGAGATTAGCTCTGCATCTGCAGAACAGCGACTTGGTATGGATTTTGCTGAAATCTATGTGAAGTCATCTCTTCATGAGTAAGTACAAACTCAGTCCATGATCTTTAGCTTTTAAGTCTCAAGATTTTTCTTGATGAGAGGTTGGATTTGTTCTATTGAAGGGATAATGACTATTTAGTATATTTTTTGCTGACACTTTTATCTCCAAAGAGAAGTCTCATTTACAGTTACAACATCCTTCTGGGAGCTTGAACCTTCACAAAATCTACATATTTCAAGAACCCTGAATGTTCTAATTTTGATATATCAATGTATTTGCTATTGATTTTTGATGTCTTAATGGTAATTTTATTAGGCATAATTTAGAGCTAGTGAAGCAATTATCCCTGCCAGTCCAAGGGGGCAGAGATCTTCACTTCTCAACTCAGTTTTCACAACCTCCTTGGGCGCAATTCATTGCCTGTCTATGGAAGCAACACTGGACATATTGGAGGAGCCCTGATTACAATTTAGTCCGCTTGTTCTTTACATTTATATCAGCAGTATTTTTCGGCACCATCTACTGGCAGCTTGGGACAAAAATGTGTGTAAAATATTCATTTATATATGAATACAAACCCCTTTATGAATAATCAGTACCATTAGTATTCAGTTATTGGGCTTGAGATTAAATTACATAGCTTAAAAATGAATTTTAATGTTTATGACTGCATTTGTTACAGATATGATCAAGATGACTTGTTAACTGTCATGGGAGCTTTATATGGTTCAACTTTGTTTCTTGGCATAACTAATTCCACTGTAGTTCAACCCATCGTAGCTGTAGAACGTACTGTGTTTTATAGGGAGAAAGCAGCTGGAATGTACTCTCCTTTACCCTATGCTATGTCACAGGCAAGTAACTACAACTAGTTTCTTGCATTTAAAATGGAAATAGATATCCTGTTTGGTGCAGTGTATGGCATCCCCTATAGGCAACTAACAATGATAAAACTAAAAGCATATTCAATCCAATAAAGTTTCCATATCTGATATCTTTGTCAGGTCAAGAACCACAATGAAAGCTAAGTTGCATCACTTTGTGTGTTTCAGATTGTCATTGAAATTCCCTACATATTCTTTCAGACAGTGATGTATGGACTGATCACTTATTTCATGATTGGATTTCAATTGTCTGTGGCGAAATTTTTCTGGTACATATTCACCATGTTTTTCACCTTCTTGTACTTCACATTTTATGGAATGCTGGCTGTCTCGATTACTCCGAATTTCCAAGTTGCTGCAGTTGTTGCATCAGCTTTCTACAATCTTTTCAATCTCTTCTCTGGGTTCCTCATTCCAAGACCGGTAAGTTTTGGTTGTTAATTTAATCATAGTCGCTTCCCCTATATTGCTTTAATTGAACGCTACAGTTACTCCACTTTGAATTTAGACTTGTAGAAATATATAAGAATAACTCATCATATGTTATCTTGCATGAGAAATACTATTGATCTTTTAAAAAAAAAAGTTGTCTTTCCAAAGCTTTTCCAGATAACATGAATGTTAGTTTTGATCCAATATTTTTAGTTAGCTACCAAAGTCGTCATCAAGAAAAAATGATTGGGTTTTCCGGCAAAATTCTAAAAAGTTGTTTTGTTATTCAGGATCTTCCAAAATGGTGGCAGTGGTACTACTGGATCTGCCCAACATCCTGGACATTGACTGCACTCACCACTTCACAATATGGAGATCTAAACAAAAATATAATAGTTGATGGCATAGAGAAGCCCATTCGTACTTTCTTGAAAGATTACTTTGGATATGACCATGATTTTTTAAGTGTTGTTGGTACAGTCCTTGTAATTTTCCCTGCTTTTTTTGCGATATTATTTGCATACTCTATTACAACCTTGAATTTCCAAAGGAGATAAATGTTTGGAAACATCACGCTATCAAAATTCCAAGTCAGGCTTCCTTTGTAAGAATGTTCAAATAGGATGCAGAGTTAAATAATCAATATTTCTTTTACCCTTGATTAGAGGGAGCACATTGTTGTATAGCACCTCATCTTTCATCTCTTCTTATATGTTAGTATGGTACAGTACCGGTTGGTGCATAGTGTTTGTAGTTCTTAAAAATTAGATACTTGTATCCTTTGTAAAATTATATTTTTCATATGCACACCACTATATGCATTACAATGAACAATCATACATGGATAATATGAACTTTGTTCTAATATTTATTAAAGAGACAATTATCACTCCATCAGACAGTCTGTAGCCTACTGGTAAGTTGGTGTGTGAACAAAAGTTCATCAAGCCAAAACTGAATGTGGGTAACAGGGGCATCCCAACAATATCTATTTCAACCAAGTCAGCAATGGACAAATTCTCAGAAATGGTTATCTAGCTTAATCTGGTTCCCTATGCTTCTATTTAACCAAAATTGAATAAAATGGGGTCTTTCTCAATTGTGTGGAAGTGGAACTTGCCTTAGGAATGAGTAAGATAATTAATTCTCTCATCTGCCATATTTTACCTGCATAAAGTACTACTTTTTTGAGCATGTACCCAATCACATTGAAAATTAAATTGTCTATGATTACCAATAAGAGGAAATACCACTGCAATGATAATGAAAACAAAAATGGAAATTATCATTAAGAATGAAATGATTAACAACAAATTTATAGCACAAGGCTCTCACAATGATGAAGTAAATGCCCACGCAGATATATTGTCTAATAAGAAATGCTGATTTGGTGTAATGTAAAAAAAAAAAGAATTGAATAGAAACAAAATTAATGTTCTTAAACAATTGAATGAATCAAATATTACACTACAATTTAATGAATATTTTTTTATAACTGTTTCAATTTCAAACGTTTTTAAGAAAATGAAAATGAATGTCCATCACAGTTATTTCATACAAATGAGGCAGTAGTTTTGATTCTTGAAGCAGTTCAAGATTGATACCAACATATTTTCCCGTTTAACTTAACAAGCTAGGAATAGTCACTTACAATTGCAAAGGCATAGATATCTATATCCTATTGTAAATGGATATGCATCAAGTTGACTATAGGACTAGCTGGTCCAATAGCCTACCCTGCAGTCTAAGCACTGTTAGGTGCACATGGTACCAAACTCTGTGGATCTCAAAAGGATTATTCCTTTCCTATCTGTTCTTATAGAGTTAGGGAAAAACTACTAAGACCCAGTCCTTTATAGTGGGCGAAGGTGAATACTGCCTATGGTCACAATGTGCTATTCTTTAAGTGTAAAATTTGAGAAGGTCGAAGCAATCTTCTCTTTGATTGATATAGTGAGAGAGTCCTATAATAAATTTGGATATTAGTAAATCTTTAGATCTAATGCATTTGAGTCAACTACTATTTCAGAGGTATTTAATCTTTATCAAGCTGCTTCGTTCTCTTAAGTCAAGATTTCTTTTCACTAAATTGTTTCTTTTGAGTTATTTATGATTCTGTTGTTCAACCTTTAGTTAGGAAGGGAAGGAGCAGTCCAAGGTTTCTCATTCAACTGAATGCTCTTCTATTCTAATAAAATCACCCTTTCTAAAATAAATATGGTTATATACTACACCATAGCAAGAATTACAAATTATGTTTGAAATTTGTGTAGCTGTGCATGCATAAATAAAGTTCTTAAAAAAATCAAATTTTGTTCTATACTTTTAATGATTATTTTATTCAGAGCTGCCAAGCATGATAAGTCTATAGTTGTTTCCCACCATCACAGATCACTATATGTCCTCCATCTATATGGTCTCTTATATCATCATCTAAACTGTTCAAATCAAACTTGGATAACTTTCAATAGCTGAAAAATGGGTGGTGGATGATCACTTTTTATGCTGCAGAGACCACTTGCGCTACATCAATGAGGCATGAATTACCAAAGTAGAACTTGAAATGCTCCAAATATGAGGAGCATGGAATGAATGAAAAATGCATTTGTATAAGCAGCATTTGATTGATCAGAACTAGAGTCGGGGGATTTTGCAGAAGTTCCATCAGTAGGAGCCATGGCAGATTGGGGAGCAGAGACTGGCTCTGGACTCGGGGCAGGAGTAGGAATTGGAAGGCCAAATATTTCTTCAGGAAGCAACACCTTATCAACCATATACACTGCCACTGGACTTTGAGAGAAAATGCTGCTACTGATAGGAGCATTAACCAAGCCTGTAGACATGTTCACTTGGGCTCCAAAAGCACTGACATTGAACTTATAAGGACCCATTGTGGAAATAGGACTGCTCAAGCTTTGAAATTGTCCTAAAGTGTAAAATGTAGGGACTGCATGGTACTCCAAAAGAGAAGTTTTCTGCTGATCAGTGAGCTTGTTGATCATGGCTTTATATTCTGGTCTCAGAGCAGCAAAGCCAGCGTCAGAAGGCGCAAAGAGAGTGAGGCCCTGTTGTGTATTGTTGGCCTGTGTCTGCAACTGGTTCTCCACCTGGCTGCCCTTCAAGATGCTCAGAAAAGTCTTAAATTGCCCTGCTTGTTGTAGAACATCTGTGATATTGACATAGTGTGGTGCAGGAGGAGGAGCAGGGGCAAGGGAAGGAGACAGGGAAGAAGGACTCACTGGTGCATTGGCCAGAGAAACAATGTGTGTGCCCATATCTCGTACCTCTATGCAGGCACCCACATTTGCCAACAGTAGGATGCAGATTGGCAACACAAAGTCCATGTGAACTCAACTGGGTTAAGATGTCCCCCTTCTGATGAATAGGGTCGGTGTTGTTAAAAAATGTATAGGATAGGTTTTGAAATAACTCAAGCTAGTATGTTCCAATCTGATGAATTGGATAGATATTGCAATGAATTGGATAGGCTTGACTCGGGAAATCACAAAAAGCAGTGTAGTTCGCTACAATGTGCTAGAACAAACCGATGAATCTAAGCTCAAATACCCTGAAACCAGATTGCTCTTCAATGAATTGGCAGGTCAATAAATTGGATAGGCTTCACAACTAAGGATGCAGAATCACAAAGAATAAGTATTGTGAGCTAAAGAAATTAGAACGCCCTGAAACCAATCAATCCAAACTGAGATACTATTGAACTCTGATAGACAATGCCCACAATAGTACACTCCAAAAGGTTCAGAGATCTTGTATTTTATAAGCTCTACTACCAAAGTGTAGTACGCTACAAGCTAGAATTCTCTGAAACCAATAATTTCACTCTAGATTGCTCTGGAATCACTCAATCCAAGCTACTCGAATGCTGCAAAGCTTATGTGCTCTGGGTAGTCAGTACCCACAACAGGACACTCAAATGGGCGTACAGATCATTGATTTTATTATGGCCCAGGTCACTGTCACGGAAGATGAAATGGCAAAATCACAGCTTTGCGTAGGGTATGGACTGGGTAGCTCAATCGGCTAGACAAAAGCAAAAAATTGCAACCCTCCAACCAATTGTGTAATGAAAACAAATTAGGTACAAGGGATTCAATTCAATCACTCTTGCATAATCTAGAAATAAGTTGTGCTTTCAGTGTCAACCCCTAATATGTTGGTTTTGCTCAAATATTTTAGCCGTTGTACTGTCATACGCAAACCTCACTTTAGGCATGTTTATAAGTGTCTCTGTCAAAACAATTCAACGAATGATTCCATTTGTCTTGCGGTGTGTATGAAAGAATATGATTGTTATGGTTTTGATTACTGTTCAGAGGATGATGTATAATGGTTGGCATGAATTATTAATTTTTTTTAAAGGATTTTGCTATAATTTGTGGCTTAGAACGGGGGAAACCAATGAACCTACTCCACTGACCAATCTTAAATTGCAAGTCAAGTCATATTTGGTATCATTTTTTATTTGATCCCATTTATATTTTTTTTCTAGCAACTATAAATTGCCCGAGGACAATGTTAGATAACTACGAAACTACGTTAGATTCTTGGTGTAATAGTGAGAAAAACGTGTCTTCCTCATGGTTTTGTAAGAATATTAATTTTATAAGTTGTAGAGTAGCCGAAATAGCTTTTCTAATGCAAATTTCTTAGGAGAGTGAATGCAAATTTCTTAGGAAAACTCTTCAAAAGCATACACACAAAAATAATTTTCAAATTTAACAAAAATACATAATATAGATTTAATGTAGGAAAATCCTTTCGAAAAAATCCACCACACTAAAGTACAAACAATGTCTTTAATTTGACGAAATAATTTTGGGAGCATAACAACTTCTATCAATAATGTTTGATCTTATTTCTCTTGTACAGCAATGCATTTATAGAGTTTACAATGCAAAAGGAAGCAACTTCTCAAATAATGTTCTCAATCAATGTATCTGCAACATTTAACTAGAATATTCTTTGTGCATATCTTTTGCATAAATAATTTTTAATACAAATATTATTTATTCCACCATATGAGATAAGCAAGCCTTTTGCCAAAATAAAACTTTTTATTTTTTACTCCAAGCCTATCCAAGTGGAAGATTTGGTCCTACTAAGAATCTTTCCAAAAGCGTGCATAATAAGTTAACACATATCACTCAAAGGGAACTTTGAAGAGCTCCTACAGATTTCTCTTCTTAATAAACCCTTCCTTGTGACGAATGCCACAATTTCCCTCTCTCCTCAATGTTAATTGCATCCAACTTCCAATCTGAACTCACAATTAAAATGTGCACTTTGGTAAAATATAATATAACATTAATTTATTTTAAAATAGCAACATAAGACCATTGCAAATAATTAAATTAAATCTATTCGGGACTCCTAAGGTTGAGGCACCTTAATCCCAACAATATCCCACTTGACGAAGACCTTATAAGAGTCAGAACTTTGTCATGTCTGCTCAAAGCCCCAAGGCCCATAGAAATGTCACACCATCTGAACTTATCAATACTCACTTCTTTGTCAGTGCATATGTGACATTCACCAAAGTATCAACTTTTTCCAACTTCGCCTTTCCATCTTCCACCATATTACAAACAAAATGAAATTGCACATCAATATGCTTTGTTCTAGCGTGGAAAGTAGGACTTTTTTCTAAACAAATAACACTTTAGCTATCACAACAGATAGTAATCTAGCCTACATCAAAATCAATATCACAACACAATATCTTAAGTGAACTGGCTTCTTTACAAGCGTGAGTAGCTTCCATGCACTCTAATTTTGTAATCGACAAAGCGACTGTAGCTTGTTGCTTACTCATCTAACTAACTGCACCACCAAACATTGTGAAAGCATATCCACTAGTGGATCTTGTGTTTTCATTGTCACCTGCCCAATCAGAATCCACATATCCATGAATGCAAACTAAATGTTGAGGTCAAGCAGGATAACCATAAAAACACAAGAAATACTTAGAAGTACCCCTCAAATACCTGAACACTCTCTTAACTGCATCCCAATGCACCCTTCCAAAATTAGTCATATACCGACTAAGGACTCCCACTACTTGGGAAATGTTTGGTATGGTACAACCCATAGCATACATCAAGCTCCCAACAACACTTGCGTAAGGTACATTAGACATGTCCTCCATCTTAGTAGGATATTTTGGACAACCCTCCACAAAATCTTTGTCCCTTGTATCACTGGAACAACTAACTACCTGTGAGTTGTCATGTTGAATTTCTCCAACACAGAGTTAACATACTTGTGATATTGCTATTAGGATTCATCTATGTGGTTTTCTGAGTCAAACTCATTGACTCATGTTTCATGAGTAGTGGTTCACATGAACCCATCTCTCATGAGAATGAATGGAACACTTAGCACTCATTGCATCTAAGTGATGCTCACAAAGGTGAAGCATCAGGACTTCCTGGGAGGTCACCCATCCTAGTACTACTCTAGCTTGAGTGCACTTAACAATGAAGTTTCCTCCATGGTTAAACCCACTCGGCTTGCAACCCCATTTGTAAAACCTTCAGCATGTGTTGTGCCTCTTGAACCATTCATTTGAAATCCCCTTAAGCTCATCAATTGATAAGTAGGAGATATTTTCCACATCAAGTCAAATTGTGATATTGCTATCAAGATTCAACTGTGTTTTTGTTAGTCAAACTCATTGACCCTTGTTTCATGAGTAGTGGTTCATATGATCCCATCTCTCATGAGAATTAATGGAACACTTAACACTCATTGCATCTAGGTAATGCTCACAGAGGTGAAACATCAAAACTTCCAAGGAGGTCACCCATCCCAGTACTACTCCAACTTGAGCGCGCTTAACTACGGAGTTTCCTCCATGGTTAAACCCACTATTCTTGCAACCCATTTGCAAAACCTTTAGCAAGTGTTGTGCCTTATGAACCATTCATTTGAAATCCCCTTAAGCTCATCAATTAATAAGTCAGAGATATTTTCCATAGAAAGTCAAATTGTGATATTGCTATCAAGATTCAATTGTGTGGACTTTTGATTCAAACTCATTGACCCATGTCTCATGAGTAGTGGTTCACATGAACCCATCTCTCATGAGAATGAATGGAACACTTAACACTCATGGAAGGTTTTATACTTCCTATCATTCATCTTTCTTCTCTAAGAGACTAAGACCCTTCTTACCAATGTGACCCTTAGATACCCAAAAATCATGACCATCATATGTAGATACAACAATCTTCTTCTCTACCATCTTGATGGTCTCAATCCCCATAATATGTCTTGATGTACCTAGATCTTTCATTTCAAATTATATTGCTAACTGAGACTTCTAATTTGAAAACATTCTTTAACCATTCTCAACAAATAACATATCATCTACATATAGGATTATGATAAGAATGTGACCTTTTTTAGATTTATAATACATACAATGGTCAAGTTTAGATCCCATAAATCTCAAAGACAACACATAGGTGTAAAAATTTTGATACCACATTTTAGGAGATTGTTTTAAACCATAAAAATATTTCTTCAACTTACAAACAAGTTTCTTTTTACCCTTTTCAATGAAATGCTCTTGTTGTGACATGTAAATTTCCTCCTCCAAATCACTGTGAAGGAACATTGTCTTCACATCCATCCACTTGACTTCAAGTCATAAGATGTTGCAAGTGATAAGAAGAATTGAATGGATGTTAGCTTAGCTACAAGAGAGAATATTTCACCATAATCAATTCCCTCCACTTGTAGACATCCCTTTGCGACCAACCATGCCTTGTACTTCTCAAAATTTTCATATAGACCTAGTCTCTTCTTGAACATCTATTTACATCCAATAGGTGTTTCCATACTTTGGGAAAAGGTACTAGACCCCATGTTGCATTCTTTTTCAACGCAACGACCTCTTCATTCATGACTATCATCTAGGATTCTACATAATGCATACCCATGGCCTGTCTAATAGTCATAATCTCATTAGTGTTAGAAATCAAATAAAATATGCAATTGGAATCCAAAAAAGAATATCCAAACCTTTTTGGTGAATAACCATATCTATCAATTCATTTCTTATCGGGAGAAGACCTCCTCAACTATTGAGGTTGAGGTTCTTTCTCTTCTTCAAAAAATTTAGAGTTGCTTGAGATCTCCTCATCATCAATTCCAATAGGAGTGTGTAGTTCATTTGTTATCAAAGTAGATGGTATTTGAACTACCTTCTTCAACTGTCTATCTTCCTTCTCTGGCTAGAAATCAATAGTGGAAGGTTTCAACTCATGGAAGATCACACTTATACTATAGAGCACCTTCTCTACAACTAGGTCCCAAAGCTTTTAATATTTCACACCGACACCATAGCCAATGAAGATACACTTAACAAACTTTTACGCCAATTTTGTTCTTTCCTCACTCGACACACCTCACAACCAAAGGCTCAAAGATCTCTCAATGAGGGTTTCTTACCAAACTAAGCCTACATGGGTGTCTTCTCATCAAGTGCCAAGGTAGGAGATCTATTGATTAAATAACATGCAATGGCTCATGGGGTCTTCACTGAAGAGAAATACACTATCAGGCGTGTTCATATTGGGGGGTTTAAAATGGGCAAAAAAAGGGGCAATATATTGCCTAAATAGGGGGAATGGGGATTTTTTTGGCACGGGGTTGTGGGTTTATATAAGAAAATAGGTGTGGGGGATATTGGAGGGGTATTGGAGGGGGGTGACAAAAAGGGAGTTTGGGGAAATATTTTTTGAAAATAGGGGGATTCTTTATTATACCACAAATGCACCTGCTATGATTCAGTCACTAAGTGAAGCCTTTGTGCAGTGGCTACAACTTTTGCCCAAAAAAATTGTTCAATCCTAGCAACACTTAGAATACTCCTACCCCTCTCCATTTGTTATGTGTATCCTCTCTATAGATCTATTTTGATGTCAGTTGTATGAATTTTTCTCGAGACTCTCAATCCTATGGACCTTACAGAACCTATAAAATTATGTTGAACAAAACTCATTTCTATTGTCAGTCCTCAAATACTTAATTCTTCCACTAGTCTGGTTTTCAACTGAGGATTTGAGTTCCTTAAACTGACTAAAAACTTATGGTTTAGTTCTAAGAAAATACACAAATGTCCCTCTACTATATTCATCTATGAATAACAAAAAGTACAGAGATCTGGATATCTAAGGAATATTAATAGGACTAAACACATATGAATGAATATAATCCTAAAGCCCAGAAGACTTATGAGAACTAGAATAAAAAGAAACATGGTATTGTTTACCATAAACACAATGTTTGCACAAGTCAAACTTGAGATTACAATCAACAAGGCTCTTATTTTTCAAGTCTTTAAGACCCTTCTCACCAATGTGACCAAGCCTCTCTTACCATAGCATTGTCTTCTCAGTTGTGCACTTCACCTCCAAATAATTTGCACCCTTAGCTACCCAAAAAGAACAACCATCATATGTAGAAAAAAAAACATTCTTCTATACTTGATTTGACGGTGAGGATGAAAAATATAAAGCCCTTTTCTTGGATTTTACAGAAGAACTATTGCACTAAATTATGCATGCATCCATCCTATACAAGGTGCCATTCCGAACACCCTTAGCAAGCACCATAAAGCCTCTTTTTATCTTGCATCCACTACTCAAGAAAATAACCGACACTCCTACATCACTCAACTTTCTAACTGGAAGTAGCTTTTGTGCCAAAATAGGGATATGTAGTACACCATCAATCCCTTTCATCCACCATCAAGGAATTGGATCTTGAATCATCCATAACCAAAAACCTCTAGGTGAGATTTATCATCTAGATACACCTTCCCACCATCAAACTCTTTTTACATTGAAAACCAACCTCTCTGAGAGGTCATGTGGAAAGAAGCACCTGAATCTATCAACCACACATATTTTGATGCATGTGTTTCCAAGGTTGTGAAAAAAGCATCTACCTCATCATGAGAGGATTTATTTGAGTCAAAATAAGAGAAATCATTTTTACCTTTTATTTTCTTCTCCTCTTGCACTCTTTTGAGAGATGACCAGGATTGCAGGATTTCCAACATTTAACCTTAGACCTTTTACCAAGAGACTTAGATCTCCCTAGAGACTTAGATTTATCCTTCTTTCATTCATATTTCTTTTCTCTATCATTCTATAATCAACAACCAAGGCCCCCTTAGTCATCTCAAAATATTTCCTTCGCATCTCTTCAAATAACAATAAACCCGCCACATCCTCCATCTTGAAAATGATTATTGTGCTTCCAATGACCATCATAAGGTGATCCCATGAGTCTAGTAAAGAACATAACATGAGCATACATTTATCTTGATCATCAATCTTACTACTAATAGAATTTAGTTGAGAAAATATCATGTTAAACACATTCAATGAACCCTGCTTCCATCCTCAGAGAATACAAATTCTTTCCCAAGAATAACTTATTTACCAAGGATTTCCCTTGATAAATATCACCAAGATTTTTCCAAAATGCAGTTGTATTATTCTCCTCATGGACATTCAGGAGCATTGAATTAGCCAAATAGAGTCGTATCAAACCCTTGGCTTTTCGATCTATAATATCCCATTCATCTTGTTGTGTATTTTGGGGATTTGTCAAAGAAACTAAAACCCATAGATCTCTATCTACAAGCATGTCCTCCATTTTGATTTTCTACAACTCAAAATTTCTACCAATAAATTTATCCATCTCTATTCTACTAGACGTGCTTGCCATCTTAGATCTACAATGAGGTTAAGAAACTTTTACTTGCAAAGGCTTTCACTAAAAAATGATCTGCACGAAAAAACCAACAACCCCCCAAAGATAACAAAGTTAGCCAAGCTTTGATAACGAGTGAAAGGAAAGAAAAAGAGTTGAAATCACCTTCCTAATGGAAATCAACTAGGAGAGTGAATGCAATTCTTTTTGCAAACCCCCTAAACAATGTTACTGATAAAAGAAAAGTAGAGTTTTTTTTCTTCCAAAATTAACAATAATACATAACATAGGATATTTAATGAGGGAAAAACCTTTCAGGGGAAACTCCACCACACCAAAGCATAGATCTATTGTATTACAATTTAAAAAATTTACAAACAATATGTAAAGTCTATGCTCTTGCATAACAATTTCTCTCACTAATGCTTCAACTTATTTCTTTTTTTAACACCTTGTATTAATAGATTTTACAATGCAAAAGGAAACAACTTCTCAAAAATCCTACATTCAATGAATCTGCAACATATAACTAAAAAATTCCTTTGTGCATATCCCTTGCATAAATAGTATTTAATACAAATTTTACTTATTCCACACATACAAAACGTCCAAGATTATATAAGAAAGTCTTTTGCCAAAATATAACTTTTTATTTTTTAATCCAAGCCTATCCAAGTGGAAGATTTGGTCCTACTGAGAATCTTTATGAAATCGTGCACAGGAAGTTGCCACATGTGGCTTGGATGGAAATTTGAAAAGAGTCTAAGAAATTCTCTCTTTTTTTAAAAAAATGTTTCTTATTACAAGTGTCATAATTTCCCTCTCTAATCGATTGTAATTGCACCCAAGTTCCCATCAAGCCCTGTAATTAAGTTGTGCACTTTGGAAACTTATACTATAGCATTAATTTGTTACAAATAGTAGCATAAGACCATTAAAAAATAATTAAATTTACATCTACTTAGGACTCCTAAGGTTGAGGCACCTTAATCCCGACAATGAGAATGTAAGGGGTTTCTGAAAAAATGATTTACATAAAAAGCATTTTGTTTTTTGGGTTGTTTGAAATACATGTCAAGTAGGAGATAAATTTATGTCAACTCAAAGTTCAATAGTCATTTGATATGTGTATCAAATTCTCATTCTTGTATGTGAAATCCTATTTTTATGAGTAAGTTTAGTTTTAGCTTAGTTATGGAAAAATTCAAGTTTCAATTTCTTGTTATGAATAACATGTGATATATGTAATGCCCCCAAATAAATAGAGTGAAACCACAAATTAATAGACTGAAATAATTAATGAGGTGGTTCTAGAATTTAAATAATATCATAAGGATCTATTTAATAAATTAATAAATAAAAGCGGCCCAAGTAATAGAATAATAAATAAAGTATGTCGACCTATTGTATCTTTCCATAAAATTCTTAGAGGCCTTTATAAGGCGTTAGATGGCACCATAGGTAGGCATCATGGAGTTATCAATTTCTTTGTATCTACAATTCTAGTTCGAATAAGGTATTTGGTTGTATGTGGTTTTGGAGGTGGAAGACCCTCCCTAGTCTATAATTGTAGTTTTGATGGTTAGTAGCCACCCTTGTCTATCATTAGAGATATCACATTAGATATTTCACTTTGTACTTCATTACCAGATTTGTGAAATCAAAGATATTATCTAAAATTCCAATTATTCTATTAGTGTGGACACATGAGTATTATATTTCATCTTTATTGACTCATTTAAAATAACATAATTGTCTGGCAGAATCGTTAGTTGAAATATCTGAATAGTGATCCATTTCATACAACGTGAGTCATACTCATATGAAGTGGATAGTGTCGCCAGTCTGCAACAAGTTTGAGTGTTTAACCGTATAGTGAAGTTGGGATCTTTCATACAGATACATAACTTGTATGGTATCCTTTCGTACATGTGAGAAGGGTATATGGGTAGTACAGAAAACAATCACCATACTAGTATTTGATCGCACAAGAGAAAAGAGGGAGGGCCGTATGGGGTGGAACAAGTGGTCTGTATAGAGGATTTTTGTGACATACATGGGTATCATTATACATGGGTATCATTTTATGTGGGTAGTGTCATATGTAGCCAATACATCATAGTGGTATCAGCGCTGGTGGTCTTGCCAGTGTGTCAGGAAATTTAGATCGAATCATGGAACCTAGTGATAGAATAATGGATGCATTTATGGATATGAAAGTCTTATTGAGGGAGCTAAAAAGAAGTCAGTAGAAGCTCTACCACACCCTAGCAAGAGGACAAAAGTATATTGGAAAGACACTCAAGTGATTGGAAAATGGAAGAATGAAGGGAAACATGTCACAAATACATCAGAAAATACAAGACTGACAATGGAAATTTTCCCTCCAAGGATCGAGTAACTAGAACTGAATCCACTCACTTTGGTTGAGTCACTAAAGAAAATCAAGCAAGATTGGGTTGATGGTGGATGAAAGATGGACATATCTCTCAAGGAATACATATAACTTTGAATGAAGTATCCATCCTTTAAGGGTAATAGGGTCTACAACAATAATCTAATGCAGGAGATTGGCAATGGGCTACACTACACCTTAAAATCTAAAGAAGATAAAGACATGCTCGCACATCCACTTCAGCAATATGAGGATATGGAAAAGCAAGAATCAACAATTGTCCCTTCAACAGGATAATGCCTAAACTTTCAAGATAGATGCAAGGATGAAGTAGATTTTTGAATAAATTTTGTCAAGCCAGAAATTATTGATCAACTATATGAAGATGCAGACTCTACCAATGATACTTTGAATGAGAAATATCTATAGTTGGAGATGCATATTAGTAATAGTGTGGTAGCATATGAATAGAAGCATCAGAGACCAACACTTGTTGAAGATGGAAAGGAAACTTCAAGGGATCATGAAAACTTTCTTGGTAACTGCGATCAAGGCATTGTTTATATCAGAGTGGAGTAGTGAAAGCTTGCTGGGGTATTGTAGGTGGTTCTCACAATCATTGTGTGGAATCAATATTTTATCCAACTCTATCATCAATATTCACACTTGGTTTGGGATCTTGGAGATTCGTAGTGGAGAAATAGTTTGATGACGAATTTCTTGAGGGAAAGCAATCTCTAGGTGGTGAGGAAGTGTAATATCCCCAAATTAATAGAGTGAAACCCCAAATTAACAAAATGAAATAATTAATTAAATGGTTCCAAAATTTAAATAATATCATAAGTACTTATATAATTAATTAATAACTAAAAGGGATCCAAGCAATAAAATAATAAATAAAGTATGTCGGCCCATTGTATCTTTCTAGAAACTTCTTAGAGGCCTTTATAAGGCGTTGGCTGGCACCGTAGGTAGGCATCATGGAGTTATCAATTTCTTTGTATTTGCAATTCTAGTTGCAATTAGGTATTTGGTTGTATGAAATTTTGGAGGTGGAAGACCCTCCATAGTCTGTAATTACATTTTTGGTGGTTAGTAGCCACCCTAGTCTATTGTTGGAGATATCACATTAGATATTTCACTTTGGACTTCATTGCCAGATCTGACAAATCAAAGATATTATCTAAAACTCTAATAATTTTATTAGTGTGGACACATGAGTATTATGTTTCATGTGTATTGATTCATTTGCAATAACATAATGGTCCATCAAAAATGTTGATTGAAATCAACGAACAATGATCCATTGTGTATAGTATGAGTCATGCTCATACTCATACCAAGAGGATAGTGTCACCAGTCCACAGGAAGTTTGACTGTTTGAATGTACAATGAAGTTGGGATCTGTCATACAAATATATCTATTGTAAAGTATCCTTTTGTATGGGTGAGAGGGGTGTATGGGTAGTACAACAAATAATCACTGTACTAGCATTTGGTCGCACTGGAGAAAAGTGGGAGGACCGTAAAGGGTAGAACAAGTGAACAGTATGGAGGCTTTTCCTGATGTACATGGGTAGCATTGTACATGGGTAGTTTTGCACACAAATTGTACATCATGGTGGTATTAGAGTTGGTGGTCTTTCCATCCTATTAGGAAATTTATATTGAATCATGGTACCCATGGATGGAATGGAAGATGCATTTATGGATATGATAGTCTTTTTGAGGGAGCTAAAAATAAGTTAGCAACATCTCTACCAGACCCTAGAAAGAGGATAGAAGAAGATTGGCGAGACACTCAAGTTCTTGGAAAATGGAAGAATGAAGGGAAACATGTCACACACACATTGTACCAATACAAGACTGATAATGGCAATTTTAACTCCAAGGATTAAGAAAATGGAAATGCATCCAATCACTTTGGATGTGTCACTGAAGTAAATCAAGAAAGATTGGATTGATGGTGGATGGAAGATGGACATATCTCTCAAGGACTACATATAACTTTGAATGAAGTATCCATCCTTTAAGGGTAATAGGTTCTACAACAATAATATGAAGTAGGATATTGGCAATGGGCTACACCACACCTTCAATTCTAAAGAGGAGAAAGACATGCTCATAGATCCATTTCCCCAATAGGAGGATATGGAAAAGAAAGAAAAAAAAATTGTTCGTTCAAAAGGAGAACACCTAAATTTTCAAGACAAACACAAGGATGAAGTATATTTTTGCATAAATTTTGTCAAGCCAATAGTGGTTGATCAACTATATGAAGATGCAGACTCTACCAATGATACTTTGAATGAGAAAGCTCTACCGTTGGAGATGTAGATCAATAATAGTGGGGTAGTATATGAATCTTAGCATTAGGGACCAACGCTTGTTAAAGATGAAAAGTAAACTTCAAGGGATCATGAAAAATTTCTTGGCAACTGTGGGCAGGGCATTGATTATATCATAGTGGAGCAATGGAAGATTGTTGGGGTTTTACAGGTAGTGCTCACAATCATTGTGTGACATCAAGATTTTAGTTGATATGATATTAACATTCATGCTTGGTTTTGAATCCTGGAGCTTCACAGTGGGAAAATGGTTTGATGATAAATTGATATAGGGAAAGCAATCTCTGGGTGGCGAGGATTTGTAATATCCCCAAATTAATAGAGTGAAACCTCAAATTAATATAGTGAAATAACTAATTAGGTGGTTCCAAAATTTAAATAATATCATAAGGATTTATTTAATTAAGTAATAAATAAAAGGGGACCAAGTAATAAAATAATAAATAAATTATGTTGGCCCATTGTATCTTTCCATAAACTTCTTAGAGGCCTTTATAAGGTGTTGGCTGGCACCATTGGTAAGCGTCATGTAGTTATCATTTTCTTTGTATTTTCAATTCCATTTGGAATTGGGTATTTGGTTGTATACAATTTCGGAGGTGGAAGACCCTCCCTAGTCTATAATTGCAATTTCAGTTGTTTGTAGCCACCCTAGTCTATCTTTGGAGATATTGCATCATATATTTCACTTTGTACTTCATTGCCAGATTTGTGAAATCAAAGATATTATCTAAAATTCTAATTATTCTATTCATGTGGACACATGAGTTTTATATTTGTTATGTATTTATTCATTGGCAATAACATAATCATCTAGCAGAATTATTCATTGAAATTATCAAATGGTGATCCATTGTGTACAATATGAGTCATACTTGTACAAAGTGGATAGTGTTGTAAGTTCGTAGGAATTTTAATTATTTTACCATACAGTCAATTTGGGATATGTCGTACGGATACATTTGTTGTATGATATCCTTTCGTACGGGTGAGATGGGTGTACGGGTAGTATAATAGAAAATCACAGTACCAACATTTGGTCGCACAAGAGAAAAGTGTGAGGACCGTATGGGATGGATCAAGTGGTCTGTATGGAGGTGTTGATAGGACTTTGTGACCGGCTCTGCCAATAGAGATAAGTTGTCACCGGGTACTGGGGTACCGGCCAACTTTGCTTGTAGAGGTTTACCAGAGAATGAATTCTCCTAGCCTCCAAGCACCTGGTAGTTGGGTCTCGATGGTGCGGGGGAGCTAAGTTGGGCAGGTGACTGTTGTTTGAGGGGATAGCTGGTTTTTACTCATCTATTTCAAGGATTTCAAAAAGGGGTGAGGTTTCCTACAAGCATTTTAGATTAACAAAAGAAATTACAAAATATAAATTAGAGTTAGAGTAAGATTCTACTTATAGTCATGTAATATGTATTCAAACATCAACAATTCTCCAATGTAAGAAAATTACACTAAATACCGAATACACAAGGAATCAACGATTCATATATATTCAGTAGCAAAGGGAAGCAATATCATACAACTAAACTAACTGAAAAACAATAGAGAAAATGACATAGGAAAACATACAACACGAAAGATATTTGCTAACTTCAGAGATCAGAGCAACACATAACACATGGCCACAAGTTGTTCTTCCTTCTTTCATTAACTTGAAATGGTTCCAGCATCACTGGCAAGTACATTCATAGCTCCAAGGGAGCATTAAGCTACAAACTGAAAGTAAAACTACTAACTACTATTCGCTATTGCTATTTGGATAGAGAAATCATCAATTTTGCCGACCCTTGTTAAGGCATCGGTCTTATTATTTATAGACAGACTTGACCTAATTTACATGTACACTTGGTGAATAAAATGCATTATATGTGGCCGGTACTACCTACACCACTTACAATTGTCTCAGGATGCACAACGTTCTGACAAGGCAGAAGAAGAAGAAAGGGGAGAAATCAAGAAGAATCAGCATAGAGAAGAGGGTCGTGGTACTTTATAGAAGAAACTTGCTTACTCCAGTAACTTAGGCCATACGCCTCATTAATGTTGATTGCAGCTCCCTATCTTCAAGGCATTCCAGGTAGTTAATGCGAGAGTGGTGCCTCGGGGGAATAAGAAGACCTCATGTCAGAACCATCCCATCCGCTGGACTTGTCATTATCTAGATCACCTACACTTTGACCCTTATTAATTGCTAACAGCGATCGGTCAACTCCGGGGAACCTTGACATAGATTGTTGTAAAAGAATACAAAATTTGGATCCAAAATTCCAGAGTCCGGGAGCTTACACTCAAAGAATAACAAATCTTCAAAAATTTTCCCTGCTGGCGAAAATATCCAGAGACCGAAAGACTTTACTGCTCTTTACATTTTTGGAATATCTCCAAAATCTGGAGAATTCCTTCCTCATCTATTTCTTTTATACAATTTTGGCGATCCAAGGCTATCTCCAACTGATCGGCCACATCCCGGGCCCCCTCTTTGAACTCAAAAACCACCTTCACTGCATCGTGGGCCTGGAGCACCACGCGGGTGAGACGTGACATCTTCAATCCATCAAAATCTCTAGGAGTCTAGAACTGCGACTCCATTATTTCATCAAATTTTCTCACAACAAAATCTACCGGAGTGCATGTCTCGGTGCTGAAGGGATCGACTACTGAAAACCTTGTAACAAATGCTGCATATGAATTTAAAGAATTATGAACCTCTGGGACTTTACCCTTTATGGCCCCTACCAGTTGCTTGCTTGTCTTGATTTTGAGACCAAGTCTGGAGTGTTGGGCCTGGAGGTACCCAAAATCTTCTTCCCCTAAAATTCTCGTCTCCATGACGACGTCTTCCCCGAAATTCATTATTTCTTCAAGTTCACTATTCCACTCATATTTTTCCATCTCCCCCTCCCACTTGGTAACAACGCCATTTACTTGGCCCAAGATGTTACTAGCCTGGTGGAGCTCCGGGAGTGTGGTTGTCAGGGAATGCCTTACGGCTCCTACCTGCTCAGTCACCCAATCGTCAACTGCCTGCGCTTTCTTTTTCATCATTCTCAGTGCGTCTATGTCACCCTACGGAAGTGGTGTTCTAGATGTGGAAGCTTCTAGAGGAATTGTAGCCAATGGCTTTGCCAATTCTGTAAGAATCTTGAGGAGATTGTCATTTGTCTATTTTGCCTCCTTTAGCTTCTGGGCCTGCTTGTCATATCAGGCCTCAATTGCCCGAATGGCTTCTCTCAATAGGTCTAACTCTCCCTGTTTGTATCTCCTCCCCAGAGGTATCTCTATGATTGTGTAATCTACAGCTCTTATAACTACCTCTTCTGCATATGGAGGAGGTGTCGCTATTATTGTGATGGTACTTCCTCCTGGACCAGTCTGAAGGGTATCGAGGGTTCGGGCCTTTTTAGGCTTCTGAGCCTCTTGGTTCTGGGCCATCATCTCATCCAGAGAGAGTGGGACTCTCGTTGCCATTGGATCCTTTCTCTTTCTTGACTCCACCAGCCATTGTGGTGGTGGGTAAGGCCTTACTACTAAGTCTTGGACACTTGGGTCCTCTTCGGGAATTGATTGTGCTTCCCCAGCATCTGTATTCTCTATGGAATATTTTTCTATATTGTCAGGGTTTCTCACTTCTCCCACATCTGTGGCTTCTGTATCCATATCTTTGGGGTTCTCCCCCACATTCTGTTGCTTCTGAATTTCTTTGGCATTCTCTACCAGGACATTCTCCTCGGGGGGCCTATTTTCTAGAGGGGGTGAAGGTGTTTGACATGGATCTGATTGTTGTGTTGTAAAGAATACCTTTCCAAATGTCACATTCTAGGGTACCTGATCAACCAGGGTGTATGGAGGCGTTTGGAGCATGACGACTGTGGGTACAGTTGCTCCCTAAGGTCTAGTTTCCCCAGCCAAATTCAGCCGCTCATCTTGTGTCTTCCTTCCTTCTTTCTCGGTCCCTGGGATCTCTATTTCTTCCACACTTGGTGTGATTTCTTATTCTTTGCCCCGGGATTCTTCTTCCAAGGAAATCTATTTTTCTTTCCTTTTCCCCTCCTTGGGGACATTCTCTGCTTCTTGCATGGTAATTTCTTCCACCACCCTCTCCACATCTTCTTGCAAATTTACCAAGTCTTCAGACTGAAAGATATCACTAAAAATGTCATGGGGAGGGGAGGCCTCTGGATGATCTTCCACTTCGGGGGAGGAAGCGATAAGATCCACAAGAATATTGTCTAATGTTTCAGGGCTTGCATTTGTGCTCGGTGGAGGATTATCTTCCCTTGGTTTCTTTCTCCTTGTTTGCAGCGGGACCCTAACATCTAGAATAGTTGCACTCTCATCCTCTGTCTGCACCGCCCAGCTCATAAGTGTTGCAAGTGAAGGGGATCCTGCAAAAATGGAAGATCCCACCGGAGTGACTAGGAGACTGAGAGAAAGCCTTGCGCTGATTGTTTCGCTCAGCTGTCGGGATGACTCAAGCTGAGCATGAAGTTGTTTGATTATGGGGCCTAGAGCTGAGGACGGGATATAGGTTGGGGCACTCTCTTTTGATTTCTCCTTATCCCTACTATGCCTAGTCATTCCAGACCTGGAAGTGGATCCATGCAAAACTGGGCCATCTCGATGGGCGCTCTTTCTGCAAACCTGTGAAAAATACTCATGACTCCAATTTATCACATCCTTGGTGATATCTTCAATTGTCAAAATTTGTGGGGTGTCTCCATTGGAGCGAGAGCCATCTTTTCAACCCCTTTTGATTTATATTGTGGGTCCTCCATGGGCCCAGTATCTGAGAAGTCCTTTGGGAAAGTCCAGAGATCCAGACACTTCATCATTCCTTTGGTCATCCTCTCATAATACCAACTTCAGACATCGAAGTCGTCTTGGCAGTCTGCCCAAAAATCTGTAATGTGAGGCTCATGAGGCACTGAAACCCAGGGTAAGGCCATATTTATTTTTCCCAGTGGGTCAAAATTGACCCATGCCAAGTAGAACTCTACTAGCCCTAGACTCTTTAATTCATTATCAACTTCTTTGGCCGCTGCAAGGCTGCAAGTATAATTCCCGCAAGTGATCGAGAAGGGGATGGTGGTAACCTTCTTAACCCCATAAAATGTAAGGACCTCTAGAATTTGTGTGCAGTACTCCATCAAAATAATCCTATCCCCGCAATGCTTGGGAAATAGGTAGGGCTTGTCGGAGAACCTGGTCACCCGAATATAAGAATGTTGTTGAAATTGAATAAAATAATAGTCGTATGAACTCACCGAGGCCATGGCCTCCTTTGATAGCTAGTAACTGACATCCTGAGTTGGTATCAAAATACTGTAGTAAACGAAAGTATCATTTACCCTGCAAAAATTGGGGAAGCTGGCCTCCCATTGAATCTGGGGGAAATGATCCCATGGAGCACTCTAGCCAGCCCTGTCCCAAGGATGCCCACTATCTGTAAACCCTAAATTCCAGGTCTCTGCTATGCCAGTGCCCACAAAACATATGAATTCATGTGGAACTTTGATGTTTATCTGACCTTTTTGAGTTGGAAGTCCACATGGTTGGAAATAATAGTTGCCCAGTCAAAATTCTTCCCATTGGTGGAGATGTCATACAAAAAGTAGTACATCCTTGCTTAGAAATCCCAGGCATGTGATTCTCCGAAGACCTAACATAGGAAGATGATCCCCACCTATATGCTTTCCTTGAAATCTTATGTGGGGGATCTCCAACTTCATCTTCTTGTAATATTTCTTTGGCATCTTCAGTCAGTGGGCGTTAAGGTGCTATCGGGCCACCTATTGTACTTTGTCAAACTCTTGCATTGATGCGGCCTGGAAGATGACAATAGAATTGGAGAAATGGGGGATTCCTAGCCCCGAAGAAAAAGTAGCAGCATTGAGAGACACTAAGGGCATTGGGTAGCCCATTGGAAGGGAAGCAACAAGTATAACAGCTTGGATATTTGTGTTGTAGTGTTCAGTTAGGGTGAGAATCAGTTATGGGGACTGCACAGAGCAAGGGAAGCATGTGAATTTTATAATGTCAGAGGTGGCCATGTTCTTGGCCATACCATCTCTGACAGAACACTGAGTGAACATTGTCTTGAATAGGCCCTGCAATTTGGCCCATGACCCGACCTTTGTGTCGACGATCAATTGTAACTTGGAATCCACCTTGGATCCCGCAATGGCACCCTCCCTTAGATATTTTTCTATGAGTGGGAGCTTTTCCAGTGCCTTCTCAGCCCTTGTCTTAGTGGCCATCCTTTTTGAGGTAGACAGGAGTTCCAAAATTCTGGGAGGGGAAGATACCTCAGACATGTTTAACTTTGAGTTGTTGGTATCTTGCAAGACCGGACAACTCAATACATAATAAAATATAATAAGTTTCTGGGCTATGTAGATTTCACCACCATTTCGCACCTGTCCTAAAAAATACGTTAGTTGACATCAAATCCCAGAAATTCAATAAACAAAATAACTTACTTTGGATTTGATCAACACTCAGGGGTTTCAGGGGTTCTGGTTCATGCGACAATGAAGATGAAGGCTGCAGGATTACATGGAGCCCAGATTCTAGAGAAACTGACTGTTATTGAAATTACCTAGAAATTGCCATACTGGGTTGATGTGGGTTGTCACGTGGTCATGCAATAAGCGGAGTAATGGCATTAACTGCGACAGTTGTCTTAAGAAGCAATGAATGGATGCCACTTGGGTTGGTTTTGAATGCTCGCGTGTGGGGAAATTAATCCCGCCATGAATGCTTGAAGTGATAGAGGAGAGAGAAAGGTATGTTGGCAAGTTGACTCCCAGGGAGTATATGGATTTTTTTTTTGCCATTATGGCAACAAAGTCATATGAAGTTTTGACAGCAAACTTTGTAGTGGAAATTTACTAAGTATAAAATGTTAGATTTGAGAAAAACAAATCCACCCAAGAACACCTGCATGTAAGACTATCACAAACTAGAAGCAAAGATAGAAGAGAAAAGAGAAACTATGGCGGCCAAAAGGCCAGAGACATCAAATCCATGTTGACAGAAAAAAGCTTCTATATTATCAACAATAGAATACAATAATATCTCCTTAATGAAATGAAAAGCGGTGAGTCCTTATAAAAGGATACCGAAACCCTAAAGGGGAAAAATCCTAAAGATTAATAAGCTGCCTAAGTATAACTTAAGCATAGAGAATAATAGACTAATAATTAAATGATTTAATTATTAGCTATTATATGACTACTCTAACACCCCCCCTTAAGTGTAACTTAGGGAGAAGCAAAAC
>MU224499.1:211524-228426 GCA_018584345.1 Thuja plicata
GTTTTTGGGTTGACTAAGGTATTGTTTATAGTCGCATCTATTCAAGCATATATATATATATATATATATATATAATGAAAAGATATATTTGAAGTGTCGAAGATATGCAGAGTAGAGATATAGAAGAACAGTATAAAGATGTCAATATGAGATAGAGCTGTTAAAGAATATAAGAGCATAAGTGCATAACCGAAATTGATCAGATATCTGTGTCATATACAACAGTTCAATTTTGGATATAGTGTATATCTATTCTCAGGAGGTTGTAGCCTTCTTTCTCATTGAGCAGTGAGTTCTTGGACAGTGAGTCCTCACCCCTAATAGGGTTATTTGTAAAATACTCTTAACAGGGTCAGGCCTTTAACCAGGTCATTGTACTTGCATTGTAAAGACTGCTCCTCACAGGGCAAAGGAACTCTAACAGGTTCATTATACTAGTGCAATATTTGTGGGTACTAATTCCCACCGGGGTTTTCCTCTGATCAAGGTTTCCCCATAATCATATCATGTGTTATGTGTTCTTGTGTTAAGATTCAAGTGATTTATATTTGATTTATGTTTAAAATTGCTGAAATAGAATAATTAGTTAAAAACTGATTCACTCCCCCTCTCAGTGTTTCCAACAAGGTCACCACCCGAATAGGCGAGGTGATGAGGTCGAGTCTGGCGAACACCAGGTAGGCGAGCTCGAATTTGGTTAAGCAATACAGAGGGTGCAGTGAGCTTGTCACAGGATAGGTAGGACTTGGAAGGATATATAGACTATTCATGAATTTATAGATAATTACAGAAACTACACACTCCCAACACAACTAGCAGGAA
The DNA here is from genome assembly GCA_018584345.1 of Thuja plicata. Lineage (NCBI taxonomy): Eukaryota > Viridiplantae > Streptophyta > Pinopsida > Cupressales > Cupressaceae > Thuja > Thuja plicata. The sequence continues at coordinate 212,347 of MU224499.1, forward strand.
GCTAGAAAATGGAATTTACAGACGTGAGCATCCTGCAACTAACCTACCAGCCACTATTCACAAATTCATAGAGTTTTTACAATTATTCACACTACTCTAGATCTGCATAGAAGGTGGACAACCTTCTTGCAGAACCATCCCACCAACAAGATGTGACAACGAAGACCAAAAAAGGAAGGAAACAAAACGCGAACCAAAAGAAAGTGAAGAACTAGAAGGGCCTACCTTAAAACCAGAAATGTGGAAGGAAGGGAACTCGAGGTTCTCTATAGACAAACAACTCTGAAAACTATGAATGCACCAAGAAAACTGTGGGATAGCTTGAACACGCACAAGTATGAACTTCAACCTACTGTCAAGCACTTTAAGCAAATCGCACTTAGCTCGCTGTTAAACACACAATTCACTCTTGATTTTCTCTAAAGCTAATTTATTCATGGTAAGTGTAACAATGACAAGTGAAACCCAATTTATACCCTTTATGTTAAAACACAGCTTTCCCTTCCGCAAACCCCGAGAAAAAGGCAAGCCTCCAGGCTTGGGGATCCCATGCAACCACACCCTCCAGCTAAAAGGAAGCAATGACACAAGAATCCCGGGGTTTGGAATTCAGCTGGCACAAAGAAAAAAAGCACTGTAGGACCGGGTCTCAGAGGGAGGAAAACCAAAAAGGAAGTGACAACCAATGGCCATGCGGAGGCAAAGGCCAAAGAAAACAAAAGAAGCCAAAAGAAACAAAGGAAGAACCAAAAGTGAAAAGGGGGACCCAACATTTTTTCAACAAAATATAGGGATGGGTATGCAGGGCATAACAAATGGAGACTCACTGGGATGAATGCCTTAGTGCATTTGAGAATCACAAAATCTTCAGTTAGCAAAACCAGGGTTCATCGTTACCTGAAGCATTTCATTTGCAAGGCATGGGGATCTGAGAAAATCTGACTCACCATGATTCAATCCTTCAATCTTTTGTCAGTTGTGAAGTGTGTGATTTGGAAGAAAATCAAGCCGATGATTTCTGGGAGAAATAGAGAGATGGAACTGAGTGCATCAGACAAAAATTTCTATATCATGTATAATTCTCTGGATCCTGGAATTCGCTATTCTCTAGTTTTCTCTTTTTTTTTGAAGGTGGGGGAAGGCGGTACTCCTTTCACCATGAACCTTAAGCTTAGCTAACTTTCACGATGATACTTCTTTCACCTTGCCATCCATTTTGATTCACTAAATGGGAGAGACATTCTGGGCCTAGTTTATTCTTTTGATTTTTGGATATGGCCAATAACCAGTGCAACCGCTCTGCTCTCAAGGGTCATGCGATTAGTTGCTCTCTATGATTTTCTGTTAACTGATGTCCAGACTTTCAAGATGTGAATCTGATGAAGATTACCCATAACCTTTTATCATGCATATAAAATAACTTTGGAGTGCGAAAAAATCCCACCATGCTAACAATAAATTCTAGATTAACATAAATGCATAAGGCAGCATTCCAGGGACTAGATGTCGTGCGAAGCATATCTATCTACAAGAATAGAACAACATGCCGGGAACCCAAAAAACAAGACATGCTAAGCAAAAAGGAACCAAAGACAAAACAAAAAAAAGAAAAGTAAATGGCCCCAGAGGGCCATCAGCGATTTACAAGGACAAGACACTCCCAGGGAGTGCTGAGAAAATATTTACAAGTAGGAACATATACATATGATACAAATTTTGGGAAAACTTACCTCCCGCCTTTACTCAAAGTAATGTTTGAGAAACTATCCATTGACAGAAAATGGAACGGCCTCTCTTGTCATGGTGCAAAGGAAATAAGTATTGGCCCCGTAGATCTCTGAGATCAAGTAAGGTCCAAGCCAGAGCCTTCGGAACTTAGTATGATTTCCTTTCTTCTCCCGGGCCTTGTCCCACAAAAGGACTAGGTCTGAAACCCGAAAGGCTTTGTATTAGGCTCTCCTGTCAAACTATCACTTGACAACCGCTTGGTGATGTGCAAAATTCTCCAGTTTTGCATCTCTTTGATCTTCCATTCTCACCAGGTTCAAGAGGCGAACCTCCACAACGTTATCTCGGGCGTTGAATTCCTACATGATTTGTAAAACTAGGATTTGTAAGTTTATCAGGAACACAGGGCTATGGCCATAAACCAAGTGAAATGGAGAAGTTCCTAGGGCTTCCTTGATTCTGATATGATCCACCCAAAGGGTGAACCTAAGTTTTTGGTGCCAGTCCTAGGGATTTTTCTCTAGAAAATGTTTGATCACTTCCAGCAGGTTTTTATTGGTAGACTTGAAAATGTCATTACCTTGGGTATAATAGTTTCTAGAAAAATTCAAGGTGATCTTCGTCTGATAGGTCCATTCTAAAAGTTGTGCTAAAGAAAATACTAGACCATTGTCACATACAATAGAAAAAGGCATTCTGAATCTTGTGACAATGTTCTCTTCCAAGAACTTGATGATTACACCCGTTGTATTGTTCTTGCATGGGATTGCCTCAGACCACCAGGTACAGTAAGTGGTAGCAGTTAAAATGTACCAGTGGTTGGCAGATGAGTTGGGGTTTATTTCCCTGATAAAATTGAATGCCCATTGGGCAAAGGGTCAAACTTCAAAGACCAGATGTAAAGGCATTGCCGGGTTCCACTCATGGGAAGTGGTGGTTTGGAAGGTGTGGCACTTCCTTACATGAGTGTGAACGTATTTGAAGATGAAGGGATAATAATATCCAGCCTAGAGAATCTGATGGGTGGTGGCATCAGCTAAGCCATGCTCGATTCCATACTACCTATGGAATTCTTCTATCATCTTAGCAGCTTGATCTCTATCTATGCACCAGAGATAGATTCCCTCAAAGTTCCTATGGAAAAGCGTTCCATTTTTTATCATGAAGTGTGCACTTTTCAGTCGCAGGGCATGAAATTGTTTGGGAGGAAGCCCCTCTGGGCACTTGTTTTTAAGTAATAGGTACACCAGATTTGTATACCACAGATCTTGAGTGATGGAATCCATGGTGTAAGTTTGGCACTCAATGTTTTGAGTGGCCTCTGCCATCGCTTTACATAGTCCCTGTCCTCGGACTATTTTCATTGGTTGCATCTCAAGATCATATTCTTAGAGGATGGCCATCCATTTCCCTCGACATTCACCATGTTCATTCTGCAGCAGTAAAGACTTGACAACCTGGTCCAGAATAATGGCATGCACTTTGCTCAAGAGAATGTAATGCCAAAATTTTCATGGCTCGAACTAAAGCAAATGCCTACTTTTCCAATGGTGTGTACCAGACATCGACATTCTTAAGGGGGAGGTCATGAAAGCAATAGGTCATTCTTCCCCCTCAACCTTCTAGGTTAAAACTACGGTGACAGAGTGTGGCGAAGTGAAGGAATAAATGTGGAATGGGAGGGAATAGTCTGGACTTGCCAAGACTGGGGCCTCCACTATTGTCTGCTTGATTTGAGAAAATGCTCACTTCGCTTTGGGGCTCCACTCAATCTTGGCATCTTTCTTCATCATAACATTGAGTGGTTTGACAATCTCGATGAATCTAGTAATGAACCATCGGACAAAATTTATCTTCCCGAAGAAATATCTCATTTCCTTTTTACTGTCGGGCATTTGAAAATTTAGTAGTGCTTCAACTCTCTTAGGGTTGATGTATTATGTATGTGGATCCTAATCAGACTCAGTTTCTTTTGGCATGGTTTCTCCCCAGACTTATCTATAGGGGTTTGGGGGCAGTGCCCCCAAGCTCGGGGTCAAGGGGAAGTGCCCCCAAGCTCAGGTTCAAGGGGCGGGGTCCATCAATTTTCTATTAGTCAAAGTATTTTTTCCCTAATTAGGTTATGTCAAAAATATGTGTGTAAAGGGCTTAGGGTTTTGAGATTCATTATTTATATGAGGGATTTTTCTAGCTTCCTATGGTGGTATTGAGTTGCAGGTTTCAGATTGTAATTACCAGATAGTAATAAAGATATTGGACTTGCTGTTGGTGGACGTAGCCCAGGGATTGGGTGAACCATGTTAAATCTCTATGTCTTTGTGTTCTCTTCTGTGCATTAATATTTTCATTTTTCTGCTTATTAATCTAACACGATGGATATCCCTTTCTTAGAGACAATATCTCCAAGTAGTTTCACTGAAGTGACCCCAAATATACACTTCTTGGGGTTAAGGGAGATACCATACCAGTGACATCTCTCGCAGATCTAAGGGAGGTGGGCGGGATGATCACGCATGTCCCAGGAAAAGACTGTCAAATCATCCATGTAGATGATTATGCATTTGTTGACCAAGTATTTGAATGCAATGTCCATGGCCTTTTCAAATGTGGCCCTAATGTTAATTAGGCCTAAGGGAATTCTCAGATATGAAAATGTCCCCCACTTGGTGGTGAAAATTGTTTTCATCCTATCTTCAAACTTAACCATGACTTGGTTATATCCAAAGTACCCATCCAGAAAGGACATCATTTGTGAACCATTTACAATTTGTAACACCTCATCCAGCAAAGGGAGAGGCTGATTGTCCTTCTTGGAGGCTTTGTTTAGGTTGAGGAAATCGACACACAAGTGAATCTTGCCATTCTTTTTATGCATGGGGATGAGGTTGGAAACCCATGTAGTATGCAGGATAGGAAAGATGATCTGGGCTGACAGTAATTTTTGAGCCTCCTGGTGGATCAGGGGTTCAATCAAAGGGTTTAGCGGCCTTTATTTTTGCCGGAAAGGTTTAGCATCTAGTTTCAGGGAGATGGTATGAGTCATGATAGATGTATCATAGGTTTTAAGATCTTCATACCCCAAGGTAATAACATCAATGTATTCTCAGAGAAACGTGAGAATCTTCTCCTTCTCCTCTAGGGAGCAGGAGGTACCAACGTGGACTAATTTTTCTTCATCAGATTTACCGATGTTAACTTTTTCATATTTTCCTCCCTCAGAGGAGGATGATATCTTGTCTCAGCCCCAGGGGTCCGAATCGAAGATTCTTTCTATAGCGACCATCCCCTTAGGGATGGTGTTGCTAGGTAGGTCAAGGATCTCGTCATTTTCTTCCCCCTACCCAGTATCGTCATTATCAATTTCTTCCACGATCTGATCTTCAAAGATGCCAACATTTTCCATGATGGCCAAGATGTGCTGGTCATCTTCAAAAACTTAGAAGTGTGTGATATTGTCATGGATGGATGGGGTTGGTCAGGGCTTGTTTCATTTTAGACTCACTCTCTACCCGGATCTGATTTTATTTCCCCTTCTAGGGGAGCCACAAGTGGGAGAAGTTCATCGAGAAATACCCATTGAGGGCCTTTAACCAATTTTGACTTAATAACATCCCGCAGGTTTCAGGGATGTTGACCACTTAGATGTCAATGGTGCTAGATATCTAGGGATCTTGGATGAGCTGAATATGGATGTTCTTCAACTCACCAACCATTTTCGCGGTAGTTTTGTCCAATTGGACTACTGCACCTTTGGACGGTGTGGGAGTGAGTCCGAGCTTCTGGCAGATGGATAAGGGCATGATGTTACCCAAAGCACCAGAATCCACAAGGTTTTTGTATAGGTTCTTCCCTTGGATGTTCAGGCCTAGTAGGAAGGGAGGATCCTCTGTATTTCCCTACAAGCTGTAAGAGTGATTTCTTTTTCTTAGGATAGTTGAGCAAAGCCTCCATCAAGGTCATGGAGGTAGTGGTGCTTTCTAATGCCTTAGTGATATCAAACTGCTCCCTAGGTAAAGTTGGCTCCGCCTGGCTGTATCCTTGGTGTGGTTAGGGCCAAGTCCTTTTGGTGGGAGGGAATGATTATTTGTGTTGTCTTGGGGGGTGGTGTTCTTGGGAGGCATTGATGCGTAAGATGGCCCTTTTCCCACCTGACTCTGAGTGTTGTAGGGAGTCTGCAGGCTAGTGAAGGCATTGGCCTTAAAGGTCAGGATGGATTCATCAAAGAACCCTATAACTCAGGTTCTTCTTCATCTTCTTCATCTGTCCTGAAGAAGACAACCTCACATGTAAAGGAAATGTGAGGGGGCTCTGATGTGGAGGATTCTGAGGGAGTTGGATCAGTAGGCTATTGTCTGTCCAACTGGGAGATCTGGATGATCTTCTCTAGTGTGGCACAATTTACCTTAGAATGTGAGCCAATGTCATGCAATCTACACCATGTGGTCAGGGGGTGGAATTCTGTGAGTTGTGCAGAATGACTAGGTCCAAAACCACCCTAAGTGGTAGTTTGATTCAGAGGAGGACCTCTGGTATTCACGTTATTAGTCCATTGTTGTTGGTTGGGTTGAGGCTCGTTGTTGTAGTTTCAACCTCTGGAATTGGAATTTTGTTGGCCGGAGAAAACATTCCCTCTCTAGGAATTGGGGTTGTGGGGCGTGGAAGGCCACACATTTAGTTGTCCCATTTCCATTGTCAAGGAGGACACCAATCCCAGGAGGGATTCAAACTCGGCAGACCGCTGGGTAGTGGTGTCACAGTGTGACGGTTGAGGTGGTGGATTACTTGGGAAAGCAACAATAGCTCCCAAAGTTGAGGATGATAATCCTTCGGCCGTGGACAACTAGAAGAAAGGTATTTAGAGAGATTATGTCAAAGGTTGCTACATCTATTGTGGCTGACTCCAAGGAATGTATTCTAGACCCAGTGTTGTCTGGGCTTGAGATGGGTAAACATACCGGGCTTGTTGGTCTATCGGTGGTGGGCCCATCGCCATTGTTGGGGCACCCATCACTGGATTGGGGTTGTATCCTTTGGGATAAGAAGTTCCACTGGGTAACATGTTGAAGGGCATGCTTTGTCCGATTCTGTTGGGGGATTTTCTTAAACAGCGGGACAACTCCAGGGCTGAGTTGTAAAATTTTGCTAGGGTATCCTTGTCGTTAGCGGCGGTAGTTCTCCAAAGGAGAGTAGTGATAAATGGGTCCATAGTGTTGAGGTATGTCTGGATAGTTATGTCGGTGGATGGGATGAAAGGGACTGTGCACTACTTCAAGGCCTGTTGGAACTGATGATTAAAGGTAGCCAGGGGCTCCTTGGGTTCCTTCCTGATGTAAATGAACTGGTTGTGGGACCAAGCTGGGTCCACATGAATGCGAAAGGCTATCAGAAAGGTGTCTTCCATATCTTGGCAACTATTGATGGAGTTGGCCAGCAATTTTAGGTACCAGTTCAGTTCATTTGGTCCTAGGGACAATGGGAACATTCGGGTTACAACATCTTGATGTTGTATCCTATGTTGATTCATGGCATCTTTGTAGGTCTAGAGGTGTTCTTCTATGGTTCGGGGGCCTAGATGCTCGTATTTGGGACAGGTCTTCTACGGATGCAGAGGAAGATTGTTGGTAGTGCTAGGGAACTGCCCCATTGGGGACCCAGTATTGTTGAAGTAAGTACCCATCAGGGCTATTTTATTTTGTCTTTGGTAAACTTGAGTCCCCGAGATTATCTGAGGGATTTGGGTATTCTAATGTGTGGTAGATCCCCAGGGAAAATTCAAAGGCTTCCTAGCTTGGTGGGTCCTCTTTCTTCAGATAGGGGGTCTGATTTCTACAAACTCTCTGAGATCAGGGGTCGATTGAAGGATTCTTTCAAAGCATAGGGATGAAAATGACCCTATACCACACAAATTTAGGTTCCTAACACTACTGCTTGGGGAGCCCTCATGCGGTGTAAAATTGAAATCTTGTGGGGGAGATGAGCTCATGCCCTCCTTCTAGCACCAGTTTCTGTTGACGGGACTTTGAGACCGGCTCTGCCAATAGAGATAAGTTGTCACTGGGTACCGGGCTATCATCCAAATCCACCTGTAGAGTTTTACCAGACAATGAATTATCCTAGCCTCCAAGAACCTGGTTGTCGAGTCTCAATGGTGCGAGGGAGATAAGTTGGGCAGGTGACTATTGTTTGAGGGGATAGCTGGTTTTTACTCATCTATTCTGGGGATTTTAGAAAGGGGTGAGGTTTCCTGCAAGAATTTTAGATTAACAAAATAAATTACAAAAGAAAGTCAAAGTTAGAGTAAGATTCTACATATAGTCATGCAATATATATTCAAACATCGACAATGCTCCAATGTAAGAAAAATACACTAAATACTGAATACATAAGGAATCGACAATTCATATATATTTAGTAGCAAAGGGAAGCAAGATCATACAACTAAACTAACTGCAAAACACCAAAGCAAAGGACATAGGAAAACATACAACACGAAAGATATTTGCTAACTTTAGAGATCAGAGCAACACATAACACATGGCCACAAGTTGTTCTTCCTTCTTTCATTAACTTGAAATGGTTCCAGCATCACTAGCGAGTACATTTATGGCTCAAAGGGAGCATTAAGCTACATAATGAAATTAAAACTGCTAACTACTATTTTCTATTTCTATTTGGACAGAGAAATCAATAATTTCACCAACCCTTGTTAAGCCACCGGTCTTATTATTTATAGACATACTTGACCTAATTAACATATACACTTGGTGAATAAAATACATTATCTGTGGTCGGTACTACATGTACCACTTATAATCATCTCGAGATGCACAACATTCTGACAAGGCAGATGAAGAAGAAAGGAGAGAAATCAAGAAGAATCAGCCTAGAGACGAGGGTCATGGTACTTTATAGAACAAACTTGCTTATTTTGATAACTTAGGCTATACACCTCATTAATGTTGATTGCGGCTCCCTGTCTTCAAGATGTGCCATGTAGTTAATGTGAGAGTGGTGCCTCGGGAGAATAAGAAGATGTCATGTCAGAACCATCCCATCTACCAGAATTTTCATTATCTAGATCACCTACACTCTGAACCTTATTAATTGCTGACAACAATCGGTCACCTCTGAGGAACCTTGACGCATATTGCTTTAAAAAAATACAAAACTGGGACCCAGAATTCTAGAGTCTGGGAGCTTACACTCAAATAATAATAAATCTTCAAAACTTTTCCCTGTTGGAAAACATATCCGGAGACCGAAAGACTTTATTGCTCTTTACATTTTCAGAATATCTCCAAAATCTGGAGAATTCCCTCCTCATCTATTTCTTTTTTACAATTTTGGTGATACATGGTTGTCTCACACTGATCAACCACATCTTGGACCCCCTCTTTGAACTCAAAAGCCACCTTCGCTACATCATGGGCCCAGAGCAGCATGCGGGTGAGACGCGACATCTTCACTCCATCAAAATCTCTGGGAGTCTAGAACCACGACTCCATTATTTCATCAAATTTTCTCACAACAAAATCCACCACAACACATGTCTTGATGCTGAAGGGATCGACTACCAAAACCCTTGTAACAAATTCCACATATGAATTTAAAGAATTTTGAACCTCTGCGACTTTACCCTTTAGGGCCGCTACTAGTTGCTTGCTTGTCTCAATTTTGAGACCAAGTCTGGAGTGTTGGGCCTGGAGGTACCTGAAATCTTCTTCCCCCAAAATTCTTGTCTCCGTGATGACCTTTTCCCTGAAGTTCATTATTTCTTGAAGTTCACTCTTCCACTCCTCATATTTTTCCATCTCCCCCTCCCATTGGGCATAAATTTCATTTACTTTGCCCAAGATGTTACTGGCCTAGTGGAGTTCCGTGAGTGTGGCTGTCAGGAAATGCCTTACGGCTCCTACCTGCTTAGTCACCCAATCGTCAACTGCCTGCACTTTCTTTTTCATCATTCTTAGTGTGTTTATGTCACCCTGTAGAAGTGGTGTTCCAAATGTGGAAGCCTCTGGAGGAATCACAACCAATGGTTGTGCCAGTTCTATAAGAAGCCTGAGGAGATTTTCATTTGTCTCTTTTGCCTCCTTTAGCTTTTGGGCCTGCTTGTCATATCGGGCCTCAATTGCTCAGGTAGCTTCTCTCAACAGGTTTAATTCTTCCTATTTGTCTCTCTTCCCTAGAGGTATCTCTATGACTGTGTAATCTATAGCTCTTACCGATGTCTCTTCTGCATCTGGGGGAGGTGTCGCTATTAATGCAATGGTACTTCCTCTCGGACCGGTCTGAAGGGTATGGAGGGTCCAGGCCTTTTTAGGCTTCTGAGCCTCTTGGTTTTAGGCCATCATCTCAGCCAGAGAGAGTGAGACTCTTTCTGCCATGGGGCCTTTCTCTTTCTTGAATCCACCAACCATTGTGGCAGTGGGGAAGGCCTTACTGCTAAGTCCTAGACACTTGGGTCCTCTTTGAGACCTTGTTGTGCTTCCCCGACATCTATAGTCTCTATGGATTCTTTTTCTTTATCATTGGGGTTTCCCGCTTCTCCAACATCTATGGCATCTATGTCCATATCTTTGGGTTTTTGCCCCACATTCTACTACTGTTGAATTTCTTCAGCGTTATCTATCGGGACCTTCTCCTCCGGGGGCCTATTTTCTAGAGGGGCAAAGGTGTCTAACCTGGATATGACTATTTTGCTGCAAACACTACCTTGCTGAATGTCACATTCTGGGGTACCTGATTACCTAGGGTGTCTAGAGGCATTTGGAGCGTGACGATTGGGGCTATGGTTGCTACCAATGGTCTAGCTTCCCTAGCCAAAGTCAGTCACTCATCTTGTGTCTGCCTTCCTTCTGTCTCAGTCCCCGGGACTAGTGTTTCTTCCACACTTGGTGTGCTTTATTGTTCTTTCTTAAGGGCTTCTTCTTCTAGGGAAATATCTTTTTCTTTCCTTTCCCCTCCCTAGGGACATTCTTTTCTTCTTGCGTGACAATTTCTTCCACTGCCCTCTCCACATCTTCTTGCAGATTTACCAAGTCTTTGGTCTGAAAGATATCACCAAAACTGTCACGGGGAAGGGAGGCCTCCAAATGATCTTTCGCTTTGGGGGAGGAAGGGATAAGATCTATAGGAATATTTATCGATGTTTCGGGGCTTGCATCTATGCTCGGTGGAAGATTATCTACCCTTGGTTTCTTTCTCCTTGTTTGTAGTAGGACCCCAACGTCTAGAATAGCTGCACTCTCATCCTCTATCTCCACCACCTAGCTCATAAGTTTTGCAAGTGAAGGGGAGACTTGAGTAAGGGAAGATCCCACCAGAGTGACTAGGAGACTGAGAGAAAGCCTTGCGCTGATTGTTTTGCTCAGCTGTCGGGATGACTCAAGCTAAGCATGAAGTTGTTCCATTATGGGGGCTAGAGCTGCGGACAAGATCTGGTTTGGGGGGCTATCTTTTGATTTCCCTTTATCCCTGCTCTACCCAGCCATTCCAGAGCCAGAAGTGGATCCCCACAAAATTGGGCCATCTTGACGGGTGCTCTTTCTGCAAACCTATGAAAAATATTCGTGACTCTGATTTATCACATTCTTGGTGATATCTTCAATTGTCAAAATTTATGGGGTATCCCAATCGACCGAAGGGAGAGCCATCTTGTCAATCCATTTTTATTTATATAGTGGGTCCTCCACGAGACCAGTATCTAAGAAGTCCTTTGGGAAAGTCCAGAGATCCAGATGCTTCATCATTCCTTTGGTCATCCTCTCATAATGTTGACTTCAGACATCAAAGTCGTCTTAGCAATCTGCCCAAAAATCATCAATGTGAGGCTCCTGAGGCGTCGACACCAGGGGTAAGGCTATATTTATTTTTCCCAATGGGTCAAAATTGACCCATGCCAAGTAGAACTCTGCTAGCCCCAGGATTTTTAATTCATTATCGACTTATTTGGCCACTGCAAGGTTGCAATTATTATTCCTACAAGTGATCAGGAAGGGGATGGTGGTAACCTTATTGACCCCATAAAATGTATGGACCTCCAAAATTTTTTTGTAGTACTCCATCAAAATAATCCTATCCCCGCAATTCTTGGGTAATAGAATATAAGAGAACTTGGTCACCCGAATATAAGAATGTTGTTGAAATTGAATAAAATAATGGTCGTATGAATTCACCAAGGCCATGGCCTCGTTTGAAAGCCAGTAATTAGCATCTCGAGTTGGTATCAAAATATTGTAGTAAATGAAAGTATCAGTTACCTAGAAAAAATTGGGGAAGCTGGATTCCCATTGAATCTGGGGAAAATGATCCCACAGAGAACTTTGGCCGGGCCCTGTCCCAAGGATGCCCATTGTCTGTAAACCCCAAATTCTAGGTCTCTATTGTGGTAGTGCCCATAAAACATATGAATTCATGTGGAACTTCGATGTTTGTCTGACCTTGTTGAGTTGGAAGTCCACATGGTTGGCAATAATAGTTTCCCTGTCAAAATTATGCCCGTTGGTGGAGATTTCGTACAAAAAGTAATACATCCATTCTGAGAAATCTCAGGCATGCAATTCTCTGAAGACCCAACATAGGAAGATGATCCCCGCGTGTATGCTTTCTTTCAAATCTATTTGAGGGATCTCCAAATTCATCTTCTTGTAATATTTCTTTGGTGTCTTCAGCCAGTGGGCACTAAGGTGTTGTCGGGCTGCCTGTTGGACTTTGTCAAACTCTTGCAGCAACACGAGCTCGGAGATGAAAATAGAATTGGAGAACTAGGGGATTCCCCTCCCCAAAGAAAAAGTAGCAGGGTCGAGAGACACTAAGGGCATTGGGTCTCCCGTTGAGAGGGAAGCAACAAGTATAACAACCTCAAAAGTTGTTTTGTAGTGTTTGGCCAGGGTGAGAATCAGCTCCGGGGACTGCATGGAGAAAGGGAAGTAGGTGGCTTTGATGATGCCAGAGGCAGCCATGTTCTTGGCCATATTGTCTCTGGCAGAATGCTGAGTGAACATTTTCCTGACTAGGCTCTACAATTTGGCCCACGGCCCGACCTCTGTGTTGATGATCAATTGTAACTTGGATCCCACAATGACACCCTCCCTTAGATATTTTTTTGTGATTGGGAGATTTTCCAGTGCCTTCTCGGCCCTTACCTTAGTGGCCACCCTTGTTGAGGTAGATGGGAGTTCCATAATTCCAGGAGGGGAAGATACCTAAGACATGTTGAACTTTGAGTTGTTGGTATCCTGCAAGACTAGACAACTATCAATACACAATAAAATATAATAAGTTTCTGGGCTATGGATATTTCACCACCATTTTGCACCTGTCCTCAAAAAGACATTAGTTGACATCAAATCCCAAAAATGCAATAAAAAAAATAACTTACTTTGGATTTGATCAACACCTAGGGGTTCTGGGGGTTCTAGTTTATGTGATAAAGGAGATGAAGGCTGCAGGATTACATGGAGCCTAGAGTTCGGAGAAACTAACAGTTATTGAAATGACCTAGCAATTGGCATACTGGGCTGACATGGGTTGTCATGTGGTCATGCAATAAGAAGAGTAATGGCATTAACTATGATAGTTGTCTTAACAAGAAAGGAATAAATTCCACTTGGGCTAGTTTTGAATGCTCACACGTGGGGGAATTAATCCTGCCATGAATGCTTGAAGTGACGAAGGAGACAAAAAGGTCACCACCCGAACAAGCGAGGTGACGAGGTCAAGTCTGGCAAACACCAGGCGGGTGAGATCAAATTTGGTTAAGCAATACAGAGGGTGTGGTGAGCTTTCCACGGGATGGGTAGGACTCGAAAGGATATACAGACCAGACATGAATTTATAGATAATTATAGAAACTACACACTACCAACACAACTAGCAAAAAGATAGGAAACAAAATTTAGAGACATGAGCATCCTACAACTAACCTACCAGCCACTATTTACAAATTCAAAGAGGTTTTACAATTATTCAAACTACTCTACGTCTGCACAGAAGGCAGACAACCTTCTTGCAGAGTCATCCCACCAACAGGAGGCGATGATGAAGACTAGAAAACAAAGGAAGCAAAACCCAAAAAAAACAAAGAAACAAAATGTGAACCAAAAGAAAGCGAAGAACCAGAAGGGCCTACCTTAAAACTAGTAATGTGGAAGGAAGGGCATGGGAGGTGCTCTGCAGACAAACAGCTCTGAAAACTATGAATGCACCGAGAACACTATGGGATAGCTTGAACGTGCACAAGTCTGAACTTCAACTCACTATCAAGCACTCAAAGAAAATCACACTTAGCTCATTGTTAAATGCACAATTCACTCTTGATTCACTCCAAGGGTAATTTGTTTGCGGTAAGTGTAACAATGATAGGTGAAACCCAATTTATACCCTTTAGGTTAAAATGCACCTTTCCCTTCCGCAAACCCCAAGAAAAAGGCAAGCCTCCAGACTCCAGACCTAGGGATCTCATGCAACCATACCCTCCAACTAAAAAGGAAGCAATGACACAATAATCCCAGGGCCTGGAATTTGGCTGGCACAAAGGAACAAAGCACTCCAGGACCGGGTCCCGGAGGGAGGAAAACCAAAAAGGAAGTGACAACCAATGGCTGTGCTGAGGCAAAGGCCGAATAAAACAAAATAAGCCAAAAGAAACCAAGGAAGAACCAAAAGTGAAAAGGGGGACCCAACATTTTGCCAACAAAATGTAGGGATGGGTATGCAAGGCATAACATGAGGCTTTTCCTAATGTACATGGGTAATACCATACGTGGGTATCATTGTACATGGGTAGTATCATAGGCAACTAGTACATTACAATACATAACTGTTAAACCTATTGAGTTGTTGTTGGCATTGGTTTTCTTTGATGTCAAAGCCCTAATACTAACATCTTGACAGTATTGGTTGGTTGTTGACAGCTTTGGACATGTGTTTGTTGGTTATCGGTTATATATAAAAAGTTTTCATTATGGACAGTTTTGATGGTGTACTTGGTTATAGTCATGGCCTACATGTTTCAATACACTTGTATGTTTTTGTGATCAGTATTCTATGAAGTTTATCATTGTTTTTTGGTGATTTTTATGCTTATAATGTTCATCCAATTGTTTTTGATAGCTGGAAAATGGTTTTGTTAATCAAATTGGTTTTGATATCTTTATCTAGACCTTCTTTATCTTGTTTCGCCTATCAGTTGATTCATATGTTTTGGTAATCGATACCTGGTATTGGTTGTGGCATTCCAACAATATCGATAAATGTAATGTGTAGTGTAAACATCTTATGTATGACCTATATTTTGTCCTAGCATAGTGTCTTGTAATATTTCCTTAGGTGTGTCCTATATTTAGGACCTATGGTAATGCATTTAATTTAATTGTAAAAACTTTTGTAATCAATGTCATTACACACGTTTTTGTGCCTAACATATGTATGGTCAGATATTCATATAAATAAAGGAGAACCTATTTGCATATGTATGATACATGATATGTGATGGTGTGGTGCGAACAATGTGTGTTACCGAAGGAGAGATAGTGTCAACCTGTGGTATTATTGTATGTGAGCAGATGTTTTTGAGGTAGTGTAGTGAAGATCAAGAAGTGGCTTGCATATTGAATTTTAGTGAATCATTAAATAATATATAAAGAGAAGATCAATATTCAGATCTACTAGTTGTAATGGTAATAGACACTAATACATTAGGGGTCAATTTGCGACGTCAATTTGCGACGACAGGCAAATGCAATGTGTTTTTGGCTTTTTTTTTTCAATTATAGCCCGACGACATCGCAATTGCGACGGCAGCGGGATATAAGAGAAAAAAAAAGGAAAACGTTGCTCATTTGTTATAGTATGTACTCGCGCACGGGAATTAAGGGCCTTCCCTCCCTCAATCTCGGCGAAGAACTCTGCTCTAGATTGATAACTCTCTCAATCTAGATTGACAAATTATATGGTGACCTTAGCTCGGCGAAGAACTCTGCTCCCTCTCTCTCCCTTCCAGTCGACGATTTACGGCTTCACGAAGTTTGGCTCCCTAATCAACTCACTCAGAATTGGCAGACTGTGAAGGACCTCAAGGTCAGTCTTCTTCTCCACCACTCCAATCGGGAGTTCTCTTTATTCGTTCAGATTGCTTGAGTTTAGAACTGTTACTAGGGTTCAGGATTCGGTATAAATGTTGATATTCTTGATTAAAGGAGCCATACAATTGATGAACAGGATACCATTTCGAAAACATTCTTGGAAAATGATCCTCAAGGATGAAATTATGTATGCAGGCATTTTATTGTTTATAAAAATGTTTTTTAAGAAAGTACCCCTATTCTGTTTTTTTTTCCGCACAGCACT
>MU224499.1:277260-295703 GCA_018584345.1 Thuja plicata
TGTGTGTGTGTGTGTGTGTATGTGTGTGTGTGTGTGTAATTTTGTAAAGCGGAGATATATGGAAGATTGATGAGAAAACATAGGTGTATGTGCAAATGACAGAGAAGAGAATGACAAAGATCATTAGACATCTATACTTTCTTTGCCTCATTCAGATTAGTAAAATGGATCAATGCCTAAGAAATATCTCAGTCTCTTGTATTGTGTACAGACCATATTATCTTGTCTCCCTCCATTTTCTCTTTGACATTAAACAGGGATGGCTTTTGATTTTTAGGAGGCAGAGACCACATTACTAGGGTTTGATATTTTGAATCATAGCCACACCCTTTAATAAATTTTCCTATTTGTGTCTCTTTAGAGATCTTGATATCAGGCTGCATTCTAATTTGATCTATTATAAAGGTTGAAGCCAAGTCCCATCCTTCTACTAGGAACATACCACTGGACTTCACAAGTTGTCTGGCTTCATCAGGAGTCATATTCTCAGACTCTGGTTCATATTCTTGGAGGGATTGTAATACTTCACTTGTAATAGCCTCTCCTCCTTGTGATTTCAATTGTGTTTCAACTACATCCTCTTCAAGGATGTTTATGATAAAAACCTCCTCCTCACAGGGCTAATACCTTTTGGTGATGGGAATGGTAGGTGTTAAAAGTTTCTTGGCACTTTCTATAAAGCCCTTTGTGTCAATATATCTATACAGGGAAACACTTATCCTGTAGTGCCTCAACCATCCATTGACAGGGTCATAGGCTCTCTTTCCAATTGTGAAATCGGTGGCAATGAACTACCTTGGAGTGAAAGTCCCTTTTTCTGTGTGAGGCCAAATGCTCTCTATCTGTTAACATAAGCTTCCATAAAAAATCCATTATTGCAATTCTGGGTGGTGCTCTATAAGGCAAGATATGTGGTGGATGTGAACAACCATATACTCTAATTAGTATGAAATTTTGTTGAAAATAAAAGTTGACCCAGTTATGATCTCCATTCCATTTGTTAGCAAATTGACAAGGTCTCAATAATTGTAGCACCTTTACTATAAGTCTGGTCATATCTACCCCTAAATTGCTCAACAATGGCTAAACTACCCAACTCTCAAATGCACAAAACACGTGCTCCCTAGAAGTGTAGTTCCATACCCTTAACCATAACTACACAGGGTTGAGTTTTCCATGATAAAACCTTCAAAGTTGCAAATTTGATTGATCCATAATGTTGAAGTTGTAGAACATAATGAGATGCATAAGCAATGAATATAACAGGAACTTAGGGCTTCCTACCTTCCTCTGAATATCAACAAATCCTTGATGCATCTTTTCAATTAAAAATTGGATGTAATCATCATCAGTACTCACATAAGGGCTCTGTAATTCTAAAATTATCATCAGAATGTCTGATGATATCCTTTTCCTTCCACTGTCTACACCTAAGACTCTTCATAGGGAATAGGATATGTATTTCATGTTAAAAGCTAGGTCTTTTTGAAAAAATATGGTGATGGATCACTAGGGATAGGGGCAATGTGGTTCCTAGTTCCCCTTGGCATGTGGGCCTGGATCAATTTAGATACAATACAAACCTCTCTGTTATATTTAGCAGCTAGGGCTTTCAAGTTTATCTCTGTGGAACAAGGGTTATAGATATCAAAAGCTTTCATGAATGAAGCTCGGTCCAAGGTCACTAAAATAGTGTCATCATCCTTCTTGATGGTCTTTGAGACAATGTCATACCTACTAGCCAACTCTAGGATCAAGTCCACATCTATGAATACATCAGGGACAACTAACTTAGCTAATCCACTGGTCCAAGGGTTTGATATGGGCATAGGGCCATCACTATTTTTATGGAAATAACTGAATAAATGATAACCATAATAGTCTGGTGTTTTAGCATCTCTAATATATGTGTAATTATCTCCTAGGTATTCATCATTTACCTTTTTGCCCTGATTGGAGCCTGGGAGAAGTTGGATGAATTCTTCTGAATAGTTTATCTTCCCCTTGAGGTCATCATCATCACTGCTCTTCCCGCTGGTGGAGACAATACTCACTGCTCTTCTCATTTTTTTTGGTGTGAATTGTCACTAAACAACTTCTCTTTTTACCAATATTGAAACAAATCTTCTCAAAACCCTCACTTTTAGCTGTAAATTACTTCAAATATTCAACATTGATAATCACACTCTGAATTCTAAATGGAAAACTTCTTTATTCACTCTGTAGACCTTAATAACTTTGTTCTTACTGGAAATGATAATTCCTCATGCAAATTATGAGCTCTGGATTCTTGGAAACTGGTAAGGTGGAATGAATAATGGTAATTCCTATTAATGCACCAATCTCTTTCATGAATTCACAATTCAGGTTTTTCTGTCTTTATTTCTACGTGCTATGAAATAAATTCTTGCTCCTAGTGATGGCATTTAAAACTGACATATGATCAATTTAAAATGATGACTTTTCTTATAAAAACCTTATTATATTTGAAAAGATATCAATATTTCATTCTATTGTCTCTCTTAAAACAGCTCAGCAATCTTTTAAAACACGTTGTCATAACTTCTTCATTCCTATTGGTTGTCAACTGTGTAACATGGTGTGGAGAAAACCTCATACATTACCCTAATATCACTCTGGTTTCTTTGAGCGACTGCATGACTATGTGATCTTGTTGTCGTAGAGAGTTATCCTTAACTCCATTTATCTATTGAGACTTAACGACCACCACATGATAATCTTTCAAATTAATGGCTACCTCTTAATTGCTGAGTGAAATCACTTAACTCTTATTCTTTTTGAGACTCTGTGACTAAGGCTTTAATAACTTATCTTGAAACTTGGGTTTCTCTTAGAGACTATGCGACTATGTAATCTCCTTGTCGCTTTAAAATTTTATTTACCCTGAGTTTCTATCGATATTATGCGACTGTCACACGATCATATTTTAATCAGACGGCCCGCATGTATTCTCATTTAATTTTTGTACTTTCATCTTTTCATCTGAGACTTTGTGACTACCGTAGATCTGATTTTTAATCTAACAGCTCGCGGGTAATCTCCATTGATTTTTTCTTAACTGTAGTTTACTTCGAGACTTCATGACTTAAGCAGTCTCCATGTTGCAGAAGGAAATTCTTTACCTCATGTTTTCTTTGAGAATTCTCGACTAACTCAAGTCTTTTTGAGATTTAGCCACGTATCCCAATCTGAATTATCAAATCTGAATCTTTGGAACTTCTCTGACCTTTTGACTTTCTAAAATGACTACACGCAATCCACATGATCTTTTCTTTTTTACAGCTCAGATCTTCACGCTGAAAACACACTTAAACTTTACTAAACTTATTTTAACCATAGTTCTTATCACGACATCATGGCCCCTTGAATCTTGTTGTCTATTTAAGAAATCATCAACTCATGGTTTCTTTCATGATTTAACACCAGCCACTAGATCCTTTTTAAATTGGACGGTAGTCAGGATATCTCTTTATCTTTCCTCTATCTGAAACTTTTTATCACGACTTCATGCTGACCACAGGATCTATCTCTCATCTGACGATAGTCATTTAATCTCTTTATCTTTAACTTAACCATGAATTTTAAATGAGATCACAGGACTAAAGGATTTGTAACCACCTTCTTGACCTTGGTTTCATTTCAAGACATCGTGATTGAGTAAAATCGAATACGCTGATACATTTCTGAACTCAAGATTTTTCATGGAGACTTCAGGACCACCGCAGGATTACACTTTAGATTGACGGCTATTGCTAAATCTTAGATATTTTGACTTAACTCTTTCTTCTCTTTGTGATTACATGACTGCATGAAACTAACCTTAACTCAAATTTCAACTCTGATCACCTTTCAAGACAACGTGACTGAGTAGACTCGAAGTCACCAAAGAAATTCTTTAACTCTAGTTTTTCAAAGAGACTCTCTACCAACCACAAGAAAAAGATCTACATCTATGGCTTGCTTGAAATCTCATAAGGACTGAAAGCATATTCGCTTCTTATAGAGACAACCTGACTTAAAAGAAATTTTCAAGTCTCGAAAAGAAAAAGAATATTCTCAAACTATAATGATACAATGCGACTTAAGTGAAATAACATAAAATAAGCACATGACTGAAGTGGATGGGTTTCTTGGAAAAAGTAACAACAAAATAGAAAGGAGTTCAATGAATTAGGGCTTTTCTTGGATACACATGAAAATTTGACCTAGGGCTTAGGGTTTTTTATTCTTTCTTGATTTTTGGCTTTGAAGATCACTATTTGCAGAGGGATTTCGACAACATTAAACAAGATTTTCAACTTTTAGGCAAGGATATGACTGAGAACTTCAAAAAAAATTCTAACAACCTCCAAAACTGGAAATACAACCAACAATGGCTCTATCTGAGGATGGTTAAATGCAAGTTTAATGCAAGAACCATAGATCTCTGGTTGCAGACCACACAAACTATGCTGACTAACGTACTGTAGAAAGGAAACACACAACAAAAAGAAACACACCTATAAACATATAATACAAATATTTACTATGCATGAAATTTTCATTTTCAACTGAATAATGGTTTTTAAAATTACCCATGCACTAGCAATTCAAATTCTTGTTCATCCATGTTCTTCAAAAGATAGGAATCCTTTCTAAAGCTCTGAGAAACAATAAAGGGACCAAGCCATAAAGCTTCAAACTTCTTGTGCTTCCCTTTATCTTCAGCTCTCACATTCCACAGGAGTACTAAATCACTAGGCATAAATTTTATGTTTCTTTCTATCTTATCAAAAAGATACTTCATTTTCTGTTGCAATTTTATGTTCTCCTTCTGACCTTCTCTTCTGACCTCATCAAGATCTGTTAATTGCATTATCCTATCTTGCATTGATTCAGACATTTCTAACTCTTCTTCTTGAATAAAACTATATACTAGTAATAAATTATTCATAGGAATTATAGACTATAAACCATATACAAGTTTGAAAGGTGATTTACTTGTTGCTTTCTTCACTTTTATTCTATTAGCTCATAGAGCTACTTTTAATTTTGTGTGTCAAGCTCTTTTATTCTTTTCAAGGGTCTTCTTCAAAATTCTTTTACTGTTGGATTATGCTTGGCCATTTTCTTTAGGATGATATGGGGATGAATAAGACATCATGATCCCATATTCATTACAGAATTCCTTGATTTCATTTGATCTAAAGCACATAGTATTATCCATCACTAGCTTGGCAGGGACACTGATTCTGGTTAAAATGTTCTCTAATAAAAAATCAGTGACCACCTTGCTAGTAGCTTTCTTGGTGGGAATTTCTTCAATCCATTTTGTAAAATAATCAGTGGCAAAAATTATCCAACTGTGTCCTCCACTGGATTTCTCACAAAACTCTCCAATATAATGTATACCCCAAATTGCAAAAGGTGCTTTAGCACTCTCAGGGTTCAATAACAAGGCACCTGAGAACTTCAACTTATTTGAGAACCTTTGGCAAGGCTCATATTTTTTGACAAATGCATGAGTATCTTTGAATAGGATAGGCCAATAATATCCAGCCCTCAAAATTTTATGGGCAGTAGTCTTAGCAGAAAAATGTCCTCCACATACTCCAGCATGCATTTCAACTAATACTTTTTCAGCTTGGCTCTGATCTAAACATAATAATAGTACACCATTTCTATCTTTCCAATACAAATCTCCTTGAACTAGGGTGTACTTCTGAGCTTGTAATTTGAGATTCCTTTTTTGATTATCTTTCATAACTTCAGGACACTTGGCATTCTTAAGATAATACATGATGTCAACATAGAAGGGTTCTCTCTCAATACTTGTTACTGTTGAATCCTGTATCACTATATTATTCACTTGTACCAAGTCCAGGTTTTCTTCTGTCATAAGTTTTTCTAGACCTTATCCTCTTAGCAATTTAGTAATATGGATTTCTAAGTTAAATTCTTGAATTCTATTAATCCATTTACACCTCTTACCAGTCACTTCTGATTGAGTAAGGATGTCCTTTACTGCTGATGAGGTACATATGAAAGTAATTTGGGACAAAGCAAGTAGGGTCTAAATGATTTTATAGCTTTCACCAAAGCATATGCCTGATTCTCTATCATTTCATAGTTTAGTTCTGTAGCTTGAAGAGATTTTCTAAAGCATGCAATAGGATGCTAAAATCCCTCCTCATCTTTCTGAGGTAGAACAACAACAATAATATGAAAAGATGCAAATGAGAATAAATAAAAAGGCTTATTATAATCAAGAGATTTTAAAACAGGAGCCTCTTGAACTGCCTTTTTAGTTTTTACAAAATCTAACTGAGCTTCTTCATTCCACTGGATTTTTGCATCTTTCTTCAATAACTTAATAATTGGTTTAACAATTTCAGCAAAATTTGCAATGAATCTTCTGACAAAATTGATCTTTCCTAGGAAAGATTGCACACCTTTGATATTCCTTGGAGCAGTGACCTTTTGAATAGCTTCTATCCTTTCAGGGTCAATCCTTACTCCATCTTTGGAGACTATATGTCCCAATAGCTTTCCCCCTGTGACTACAAATTGACACTTTCTAGGATTCAGTGAGACACCATATTCTAAAGCTTTATTGAAATTTTTTTCCATATGTTCACAATGAACCCCTGCTTTCTTAGAAAATGCAATCAAATCATCTTGGTATATTACCATAAATAGGTCAATAAACTCTTTGAATGCAACATCCATGTCTCTCTAAAAAATTTCTCTTGCATTTATTAGTCCAAATGACATCCTAACATATACATAAGTTCCCTAAGGAGTAGTAAATGCAGTCTTAAACTATTTTGATTCTTTTACAAGTACCTGGTTGTAGCCTAAAATCCCATCCATCATTGATAATAGATCACAACCAGTAACCTTATGCAACATTGTCTCCATGTTTGGTAGAGAATAATTGTCTTTCAAGGATGCAATGTTCAAATTTCTGTAATCAACACATAATCTTATGTCACCATTTTTTTTCTCACTGGTACTAGATTAGAAACCCAAGTTGAATGTCTGATAGGATGGATAATTCCTACATCTTTTAGTTTCATCAAATCCTATTGCATCTTGGGAGCCAACAGTGGATTAATGGGTCTCTATTTTTGTCTGTATGGTTTTACATCTAATTTGAGTGGGATTTCATGCTGGAAAAGGTCTTCCCTATAAGCTTTCAAATCTTCATAAGACCATGCAAACACATGCTTATGTTTTCTTAATAATTTTATCAAAAAAATTTTGAAATGGGAATCCAATCCTTTTCCAATATAGACTATCTGAGGAGTGGTCTCTGATCTTAAATTTATCTCCTCCAAATCCTCAATTTTGGCATTGCTTGTTCTTGATGAATGTTCACTCTGATCACTAAACAATGGTTCTAGTTCTACCAATCCCTTAGGAACCTGATTAGAAATTAATTGGACAACTTCATCCCCTAAAACACAATCCTTACCATCAATGATCTCAAGTAAAACATTTCAATATATGTGATGGTCTTCATAATGGTCTAGGCATTAAAGAAATCTAAGGATGTCTTGGTCATCTTCAATTACTTGCCAGTTGTAAATATTGTAAGGGAAAACTGGCCTTGTCTTAATCTCAATTACTAATACACCATTTAAGGTCAAATCATCATTTTTCAAAGAAACATTAGCTAAGAAATCTGCCATAATGTTTTTAGACCTTTCTATCCAATTTATATTGAAGGCATCAAAAAATTCAATTTGGTCCCAAATAGCATGTTTATACATCTTCAGTCTATCATTTTTCACAACATATTTGGACCTTAATTGGGCTACTACTAACTCTGAGTCACCATAAACTTTTAGATATTTTATACCATATTTAGCAGCAATGTCTAGCCCTAAAAACAAAGCTTCATATTGTGTTGTATTGTTTGTATAGTAGAAAGATAACAGGAAATAATATTTAAATTTTGTGCCTGATGGGGGGATGAGTAAGACTCTAGCTCCTGATCCTTCCTTAGAAAAGGCTCCATCAAAATACATTTTCCATAAACCATCATTCTATGTATTTAATTCCTTCACTATAGGATCAACAATCTTACATTGATGAGCACTCCTTTTTACTCTAAAATTATCCATATCAATATCAACACAGTAGTTAATATTAGTATCTTCATGTAACTCTATCATATGAGGTGTCCTACCTTCTCTAGACACCTTTACATTATTCCCAACAATTTTGAAAGTGGCATAAGACAAATCACACGGAATATTACCCCCATTGAAGCACTCCATTTTCTGGATAGCAACATGCCATAATGTGGTGGGATATCAACCACCAGTACACTTAGTCAATATTGTATTAGGGAATATAGCTAATTTTTAAGGTAAGGCCTCAATGGTTCCAACAATAGGGATCTCTCTTGAATCCATTTCTTGACACCTCCCATGAGGAGTATCTATTTGCAATCCCTTGAATCTCTTGATTTCTACAGGCATGACAGTATTAGATGCACCTAAATCTATCATGCAATTTTTTAGCATCTTACCATTAATTACCAATGTTAGGAAAAAGGGATCAACAACCATTGTAGAAGTATTTTTGTTTAGATAAATCTAAGGGATCTCAGATTTCATCCCCTCAGGTTCCTTTCCCTTATTGCTAAATTTCTTTTCAACATATTCTGGTTTTTGAAGTTTCACTGGTGATACATTATTCAACACTAAAGGACCTTTTCTTTGTGTTCTGTTATCCTCATCATTTCTAGGAATGGGTCCTTGACAGTCATTTGAGATAAAAATTGGCCCATATCCACTAGAGTATATTTCACCTCAAAGGGTTTAGGTTTTTCTAAAATGATATTATTCTCCTCTATTTGAATGTTCAGAGTAGGCTCTTTCTTCTTGGATTTCTTATTTTCAACTTTGGAAGAGAAATCACTTGCTAAACTGACACTTTAGTTTTACCTCCATGTACATATTTTGGATCACTAGCTTTGTTCACTATTTTGACCTTAGTTTTGTTTACATTTTCCCTAGGTCCATCTATTTTTGGTACATACTTGGCATCTGTCTTATTTTATTTGATGAAGATGCATGATGGCTGACTGCCTACATTACCCACAACTCTATTTCTTAAATGGTAGTTATTTCTTGCTTTTTCACTAGATCGGCAGTGATTCTAGTTTTTTCTTCATCAGAGGGTTTCCTTATGATGGTAGATCCTTGACTATTCTATGCATAAAATCTTATATCATCAACCTCTTCTTCATCACTGTCAAATAGGACTTGTTGGTGATATACCTTTTTTCTTCCTTGTGAACCATACATGTCATGGTTCTCAACTTCTTCTTCAGAATCTATATCAGAGCATGCATAAGAATTAGTCATATCACATATGTTGTGATCACATAGCTCATCTTCTTCACATTCTTTCTCTTCATTAGCAATGATGTCTAGGGATACAATACAAAAATCAAGGTTGTGTGGGGCTTGACAAACCTCACACCAGTAAGTGTCACTGCACATATTCACAATATTTTTATGTATTGGGTCAGGGGTTCTATTTTCTGGTTTATCTTTTCTTAGTGGAACAATAGGCTTTCCATCTTTGAACTGAGTACCAGAAGGATGATTTTGCATCCTATTCTATGGGTTAAAGTTATTGTTATAAGATGGTCTATTATTTTGTGGAGCCTTGTACTCTTTATATTCAGGTTCTTTGCTCCTACTAAAATGAGCATTATCTCTTCTGCCCATTTTTCCTGATACCCTTCTGTTCATTTCTATGTTTACTGCTACTTTATATGCATTTGTGAGACTTCTAGGATTTTTATCTCTAAGATCATAACCCATTTTTGAATCAAAAGCATTCAGGTATGTAACCAAATATACCTGTTCATCCAGTTTAATCTTTTGAAAGAGCTTGTGCATGGCTCTTTGAAATCTTGTGTTGAATTCAGTAACCTCTTCATTGAAATTATTCTTTATGTTATTGAATTCATTTAGCAAGAACCCTTCATTGGTTTTGTCACCATACTGGTCTTTGAAAAAATCTATTAGTTCTTCCATAGATGCAACATAACCATTAGAAAATCCTCTAAACCATTCCCTAGCATCTTCTACTAGGGATTGAACAAATAGCTTTATTAGGACATCTTCATGATTAATATTTAAATCATCTATGATATCTATGAATTTTCTTAAATGAACTTCACAAGAAATGACACTGTTTCCTGAAAACTTAGGGATTTTTTCTCCAATATCATTAGGAACTGCATTAGGATAACCAAGAATGCCAATAAAAGTGAATTACTTGTACCTTTTTGGGTGCAATAGCCTCCTTTGAAATTTGTCATCCTCTTGGAAAGAAGCAGTCTTGGTTTTTGAAGATGTATTATTTTTAACACCAACATAAGAATATTTGGAAGATTGTAGAAATTCAATATTTTTCTTCATTTCCAAGGTAGCAGCTTCAGCTTCTGCCTTTTCCAACATCTTTGCCATAGTTTATTTCTCCCTTCTCTATCTTTCAAGGTCAATGTCTAGCTTAGACATTTGTTCAGTTAGGATTTTATGAGTTTTTGGTTCCTCAACTTCATTTTCAGTAACTTTCTTTTTTCCTTTATCTATAAAGGTTTGAGGACCTAAACCTTTGTGGGTATTTGGAGTCTCTTGGTCTCTGCGAGAGCTCTCAATATTTTTTACAGCTTGATCTCTTAAAGATATTCTTCTAAAATTATTAGCATCCTTTTTCTCATTTTTTTATTTTTAAGATCTTTTTCTCTTTTCTTTTGCTGAATAAGGGCTAACTGCCTCATGAGGATTCTTTCCTCTTTAGCAAGCTCATCAGAAGGAACTTCAGAATCTAAGCTTATAGTGTCAGTTCCTTCTCTTTCACTAGAAGTAGTAGTAATTGCATATGTTTCTAATCCAAGATCAGTGGTTTCTTCATATTCTGAGGTGTTCCCCTCATGACTGGATTGATTTGTATCCTTCCTTCTAGTTTTGTTCTCTTCATATCTAGGAGAAAAGTCATTAATATTTGCTTGGTTCTTCTTCTCTCTCCAAGATATCTTAGTTCTTGAAGTAGTTTGGATTCCACTGTCCAACTCAACTTTAGTATTATCTCTCATTCTTGACCTAGTATTCATATTGATAAGATTTGTATAAATGTTTCACTTTTGCACTGATTACAGAGATCTACTTGAAGACATTATATTTTTCCATTATTATATGCAAGGAAAAACATGATAAACACCATCGGCCAATACTACACCGACAGATAGGGAACAACACTACCCAATGCCAAGGTTACCACTATTGATAAGTACAAAGCATCCCGACGCAACACTATTTAGTGTTAACCGATGACAAAAAAGACAAAGGAACCCGGCGAGTAACCAACAGTGCAACCCGATGAAATAGTCAAGAGAAAAACCCAACATATCAAGGGAACCCAATGAATAGTTCAAACAAGGAACACTGACAAACTTTCTATTCACACCAACAATAAGATACCGAGAGTCAATTACATCCCACAAAAAGTGGATCTGACTTCCACGTCAAACAAATCAATTAAGTTTTATATTTAGCTTCTTGATTTTTTTTTAAATCCATTACTTGAGGGAAAAGCAATGTAATTATTATTTTTTTTATCAGTCTAAATGATCTAAAACATGCAAACTAAAGGATCAAGGTCAAGTTGTATACCTTGGATCTAGAGTTAAAATTGTAATGTGTGATTCTAGAATAGGTAAAGAACTTGTATAAATAGATGCTCAATCAATTGTGAACATGTTGTTCAATGATGATTGTAGCCTCTAAGACAAACTAAGGTTTAGACAAGAGAATTCATGCAGAAGCACAAACAAAGATTAAATTAGTTTTCAAGATCAAGAACCAAGGCTACTGACAAGTAGGAAAAGGTATTAATCAATCACTATAGGTGATATTCATATAATGTAAGCTTTAATGGATCTATGATCAGCAATTATACATTTCATACAATGAGTTTATACATATTGTACACATTCTAACAAGTGTAGTACACTTAAGAAATCCTTTCAAGGAAGGTGGATTTAACAATCCTATTGTAAATCTCTTAACCGAGTGCACACTACATCAGTGTTGCTAAAGCTCTTAACATAGTAGATCCTAATAGGTCTCCACATCAATACTCCTAATAGGTTAGATCATCAGAAGTGATCAAATTGTAAGCCTTAACCGTCTCCCTTCCAATCTGCAGATAGTGAATTTTTGTGGGTGCCATCCCCACCACAGTTTTCACTTCCTAACAAGAGTTTTCTGTGATATCATATCTTGTGTTATGTGTATTACTTTCATGAATTTTTCTATGAATGTTACATATAATTAAGTTTATGAATTGATATTACATGCATAAGAAAGAACATTAGATTTGGTCTGTAATACAATAAGGATTGATTGCTAATGAAGTAAGGTGAAAATTGTTAAAAGTTTTAGAGGTACTGATTCACCCCCCTGCTCTTAGTACTACTTCCCATTAATCCCACTACTTTTAGAGTCACCACCCAACACAAGTTTAGGAAATATGAATACTACAAGAATGACCTAGATTTGCAAACTCAACTGTGGTATTTATAAATCAATCTTCAACTAGAGATAATGGAACAATACTTTTTTCCCCAGCAGAGTCACCAGTTTGTTAGGGATTTTTCATGCAAGAACCTTAAAATAGTATGAATGATTTCTCTTGTATATTTATAATTTACCATATGCAAGAAAATCCTAATTAATGAAGATTGGATAATATCCTCCTTCTTTTTGAGCTCCAAAGACTCAGACAGGTATTACCTTTGAATGATAACCGACTTGCAGTATTAGTTATAGTGGATTATGTCTTTTTACTAGATTGTTGAAAGCCTTTTACTGTATCGATAAATACAAAACTAAGAAAATGATTATGATTAATATGATATAGAGCTTAATAAGCCAAACCATTATCTTGACAATATAAAATAGTAATGTGATAAGGATTCTCATCCTTCTTCCTTTTATAGCTCTTCTAAACTTAGGAGGGTTAACCTATTGATCCTCTCTTGAAGGAATAAGCAAATTGAATTATATACTCTATTATACAATTTCTTGTGAATATATGATTTTTATGAATGAAGTGTAATTGATTGATTTTAAATATTGGATGATGAACAATTACTTTCCAAACCATAAACCAGTGCCTAATCCTATGGGCAATGAGTCAATCTCAAATGCAAATCCACAATTAGGTGATTAATGAAAATATATACAACCTAGATAGAATGCCTTACAAACTATCCACTCACTCCTACAACTTTTTCATCGGATCTTAATACCAATATTCAGCTTTCTGGGATCACCTGAAAGAATTTCTCCTTCATTGAAGGACCTCACAAATGACTACACAATTACCTTGTAATTGATATATTTAAACGCCTTTCAAACTAAATATATAAAATCTTGAACATAAATAAAAAAAGACAACACTATATATAAAATAGAGATTGCAATGTATTTTATTAATGTCTAACTGCTTCAAAATACATTCAATAGACCAAAATGTACAGAGGCTCAGACAAAATTTAGTAGTCTACCTTGTAATTATATTCCATCATCTTTAAAAAGATTACAACATGCTCTATATATAGACTAAAACCATCTTGGAATCCTTAAGAAGTAAGGATGAAACAAGCTTCAGATGATTTAAAACCTAACCCTAAAAACATAGAAAGGGAGAAAAGACAAGAAGAGACAAAGAAGTGGATGGAAAAAAATGAAAAATGAAATCAGATTTGATCTTGTCTTCTTGTGATTACTTGCACCTTTATCTGTATGTGTTCAGGATAGCCTCTAATATGTGTAATGATACCTAGTGACCGCCATTACAGGATAATTTACACTATTCTTCAAGATGACTAACCTTCTTGTGCTCAAAGATCAGGTGTGAGGTGTCCTTTTACTCTTCATCAATAATGTCAAGGTCAACAATGGCAGGATTCTTATTCTTGGGATTTGCAAGGACATCCCATGTTGTGACA
Source organism: Thuja plicata (assembly GCA_018584345.1). Taxonomy (NCBI): domain Eukaryota; kingdom Viridiplantae; phylum Streptophyta; class Pinopsida; order Cupressales; family Cupressaceae; genus Thuja; species Thuja plicata. Next base: position 291,305 of record MU224499.1, read on the forward strand.
TCATCTTCTGTTGGCCAATCAAAAATCTGAATGTTTTTAAGTTGTGTTTTCTGCCTGTCCCACCTAGCATCTGTAATGCTCTTGACATCTATTATAAATTTATTGAAATTTGTTTCTACCTTAAAGGCCTCATCTAAGATCTTATTGTACCTCTCCATATCCAATTCTCCATTGTCAGAAACATATACCTCTTTATTAGATAATAAAGTATCAAATTATGTGCTCCATACTCCTAATGGATTGATTTGATTATCCTCTGACCCGATTGATGGCACAAATGTATTGTAGTCAGGCCCAAACATATTAATTCTAGCCTCAATTTGATTTTCCTTGCCTTTGAAAAAGGACAAGGTCACCCCAATCTATTCTATCTCTTCTCCAACTTGGGTTACAATCTCTAGAAAATCTGATCTCAATGGTTGAAATGATGCTAACCTTTCAAATAACCCAGTCCTAACTAATCATGTTGCATAGTAGGGGTTTAAAATTGATAGAAAATTATTCACTTCAACTTTTAGGCCTAGAAATTTACCATAAGCTCCCAAAATAACTTCATTATTCTCTTTAATCACTTTCTTTGTTTCTGCTCCAGCATACCCTGTATCTGCAGTCTAGATCTCAACATATGTTCCTTCTTTAGGTGTAGTAGGAGCAACCTCAGGCATCTCTTGCAATTTTTGAGTCAGGTCTGCAATTATCTTTTCCATTGCACTAATCTTCGTTAGACATAATTCTCTATCCTTAGTAATAAGGCTTATTTCATCAAATAATTTCTGATATCTATTAGACATCTGTACTTCCTTTGCCTCATTCTAATGAGAAAAATGGATCAGTGCTTGAGAAATCTCTAGGTATCATGTATTGTGTACAGACCATATTATCTTCTCTCCCTCCATTTTCTCTTGGACATTAATCAGGGATGGCTTTTGATTTTTAGGATTCAGAGACCACATTGCTAGGGTTTGATATTTTGAATCATAGCCACACCCTTTAATCATTTCTCCTATTTGTGTCTTAGTAGAGATCTTGATATCAGGCTTCCTTCTAATCTAATCTATTATAAATGCTAAAGCCAAGTCCCATCCTTCTACTAGGATCATACCACTAGACTTCACAAGTTTTATGGCTTCATCAGGAGTCATATTCTTAGACTCTGGGTCATATGCCTTGAGGGCTTGTAATGCTTCACTTGTAATAGCCTCTCCTCCTTGTGATTTCAATTGTGCTGCAACTACATCCTCTTCAAGGATGTTTCTAATCAAATCCTCCTCCTCACATGGCCGATTCCTTTTGGTGATGGGAATGGTAGGTGTTGAACATTTCTTGGCACTTTCTATAAAGCTTGTTGTGTCAATATATGTATACAGGGAAACATTCATCATGTAGTGCCTCAACCATCCATTGACAAGGTCATAGGCCCTCTTTCCAATTGCAAAATCTGAGGCAATGAATAGCCTTGGAGTGAAAGTCCATTTTCTGTGTGAGGCCAAATGCTCTCTATCTGTTAACATAAGCTGCCATAAAAACTCCATTATTGCAATTCTGGGTGGCACTCTATAAGGAAATATATGTGGTGGCTGTGAAAAACCATATACTTTGATTAGTGTGAAATTTTGGTGACAATAAAAGTCACCCCAGTTATGATCTCCATTCCATTTGTCAACAAAGTGACAAGGTCTCAATAATTGTAGCACCTTTACTGGAAGTATGATCATATCTACCCCTAAAACACTCAACAATGGGTAAACTACCCAATTCTCAAATGTACAAAACTCATGCTCTCTAGAAGTATAGTTCCATACCCTTAACCATAATTGCACAGCGTTGACCTATTCATGATAAAACCTTCTAAGTTGCAAATTTGATTGATCCATAATGTTGAAGTTGTAGAACATAATGAGATGCATAAGCAATGAATACTGTAGGAAATTAGGTCTTCCTACCTTGCTTTGAATATGAACGAATCCTTGATGCATCTTTTCTATTACAAACTAGATGTATGTAATCATAATCAGTACATACATAAGGGTTCTATAATTCTAAAATTATCATCAGCATGTCTAATGATATCCTTTCCCTTCTAGTGTCTACACCTAAGACTCTGCATAGGGAATAGGATATGTATTTCATGTAAAAAGCTAGGTATTTGTAAAAATATGGTGATGTATTACTAGGGATAGGGGAAATTTATTTCCTAGTTCCCCTTGGTGTGTGGGCCTGGATCAAATTAGATACAATACCAACCTCTCTGGTATATTTAGAAGCTAGGGCTTTCAAGTTTATCTCTGTGGAACAAGGGTTATAGATAACAAAATCTTTCATGAATGAAGCTCGATCCAAGATCACTAAAATTGTGCCATCACCCTTCTTGATGGCCTTTGAGACAGTGTCATACCTACTAGCCAACTCTAGGATCAAGTCCACATCTATGAATACATCAGGGAAAACTAACTTATCTAATCCACTGTTCTAGGGGTTTGATATGGGTATAGGGCCATCACTATTTTTATGGAAATAACTGAATAAATGATAACTAGAATAGTTTGGTGTTTTAGCATCTCCAATTTATGCGTACTTATCTCCTAGGTATTCATCATTTACCTTTTTCCCCTGATTGGAGCCTGGGAGAAGTTGGATGAATTCTTCAAAATAGTTTCCTTGAGGTCATCATCATCACCAATCTTCCTGCTAGTGGAGGTGACACTCACTACTCTGATCATGTTGTCTGGTGTGAATTTTCACTGACCATCTTCTCTTTTTACCGATATTGAAACAAATTTTCTCAAAACCCTCACTTTTTATTGTAAATTACTTCAAATCTTCAGCACTGATAATCACACTCTGAATTCTGAATGGAAAACTTCTTTATTCATTCTGTAGACCTTAATAACTCTATTTTTACTGGAAATACTAATTTCTCATGCAAATTCTGAGCTCTGGATTCTTGGAAACTGGTAAGATGGAATGAATAACGGTAATGCCTATTAATGCACCAATCTCTTTCATGAATTCACAATTCAGTCTTTTCTGTCTTTACTTCTACATGCTATGAAATCAATTCTTGCTCTTAGCCATGGCATTTCAAATTGACAGATGATCAATTTCAAATGAGGAATTTTCTTATAAAAACCTTATTATGTTCAAAAATATATCAATATTTGATTCTATTGGCTCTCTTAAAATAGCTCAGCAATCTTTTAAAACATGTTGTCATAACTTGTTCATTCCTATTGGCTTTCAACTGTGTAACATGGCATGGAGAAAATATCATACATTAACTTGATCTCACTCTGGTTTTTTTCAGCGACTGCATGACTGTGTCATCTTGTTGTCATGGAGAGTTATCCTTAACTCCAATTATCTATTGAGACTTAACGACCACTACACGATCATCTTTCACATCAAGGGATACCTCTTAATTGTTGAGTGAAATCACTTAACTCTTATTATATTCGAGACTCCGCGACTAAGGCTTTAATAACTTATCTTGAAACTTAGGTTTCTCTTAGAGACTATGTGACTGTGTAATCTCCTTGCCACTTTAATATTTTATTTACCCTGAGTTTCTATCGATATTACACGACTGTCACACGGTTATCTTTTGTAACATAAAAAATAGATGATGTGTATTGATGTATGTTGTTATGTTACTAAAATGTAAAGGATAAAATTGTGGTTTAGGAGAGGGTTTGAATTGTTAATTATTATTTGTGTTGATTGTATATTACAATTGTGATTGTGATTAAGGGAAGATAAGATGCTCCTTTCTTTCACCCTCAAATACACAAATAGGAGATCCAATTTTGATCAACCCCAAAAAGGTTAATACACAAATGAATCCAATATTTGGAAAGAGACCAAGAAAGGGGATCTTAAATTCTATAAATTGATTGATTAATATGATTAATGATAGTAATTGAAAAGAATAGGAGAAAGTACCAACCTTACAAAATGGCAGATCAAAGATTGCTATTTTCTGATATCTATAGACTGTTTCTAGAGATGATGATAGTTGATACCAAACTGGAATAGAGAGACAGACAAAACCCAGAAATATTTTTCCATTTCAATGTCGTCTTATGAAAAAGGTTGACCCTGTACCACTTTTTCCAACTCAATCTGCTCAACTCCGAAAGTGTCCCTGTTCGCACAGTCTGAAAGAAATCCGAAAAGGGTATCTAGATTTGGCCTCAAATTTACAGTCCCGAACCTGTACCTACAAGAAAAATGTTTTTTTTTTGTTGGGGAGGGGTTTGCCTTAGTCAAACCCCGATTTAGGAATTAACCTTGAAATTAATAAAGTATGGAAAGCTAACAAGTAGTAGAATTGAATCTAATAGTGAAGCTATGATATGGAATAGATATGCAATTGTAATTCAAATGTAGCAAGTATGTAAAT
>MU224499.1:311424-329877 GCA_018584345.1 Thuja plicata
CCCTCAATACAAAATATAATTAATAATGCAAAGAGTACATTCAAGGTCGACGCTCTTAGATAACCAAAATATATATCATCCACAATCATAATCCAACTTAGGTTTCCAGGAGTCCACGACATACTCCCCAAATCATCGCTACAGTTCAACTGCTCTATTTCATTGTTCTATTGTTATCGCATGTCTTCAAATCTCTCTAACTCTCTATAATCGTCACCAAAATCAAATTGATCTTAGATTTAGGTCATACATACCCCATAGTATCTTCCTCTAAGCTCACACATCATAACTCATCGATCTCGATCTGCGATACCCAAAATAACTCTATTTTTCTGCTTCTGTACTTAGTCGATTCCATAACTAAATCACCAAAACTTAACTTCAATTCAATCAATCAATATGCTAGATGTGTTGCTAGAAACGACAACCAAAAAGTGATTCATAACATACAAAAATGATCACTTGCCAACAATTTTTACTCAGAAGGAGTTAGTCTCAATTAGTGGTGACACTAGTACATTACAAGTAGAGAAAAAAATCAAGTAGTAGCACACCAAACACTAAGAAGAAGAAGTCACATAAGAAAAATGAAGTCTCTGAGAATAGATGTGACACTTGATGAAGTTATAGTGATTCCAAAATGGGACATTGATAACTTATCTTATGAGCAAGTGCAAATTTTTCATATTTTACTAAAAAGGAAGACAAAACAAGAGAAAATGAAAAGAGAACATAAACAGAAGCAAGTATTACATGATATAAAAGGTATATTTGTTGATGCATTTGAGCTTCATGATATAAATGAGAAAGCACCTGTTATAGATTAATTGGTTCATATTGTTCAAAAGGTGAACAATGATGATATTGATGCTAATGTGAAGCTCATGCAATGGTCTGAGAGAAAGTTTGAGGCCAAAGTTCTTGAGAAAGTTGTAAAACAACTTACTGTCAAACATATTGCACTTTCTAATGTGGTAAGTAAGCTAGAAGAAGTTGTATAAAATGTTCTTTATTTTTATAAAAAACTTTGTGATGTCAAATTCTTTACAAAGGAGAGTCAACAACTTATTGAGAAGCTACAATCAGACTTGAAGTCAACAGGACATTCACTGAACATGGATGCCAATGCCACTTCTATGCATTTTACCAGGTTGACTCATGCCCAAGGGAGATTAGTTGATTTCATGGCTAATGATGGTAGAATAAGGGATAAATTGATTTCTATTTAGACTAAGTTGATACCTCATTTGGAGGTCATGTAGAGAGAGTTCCCAGCTACAAAAGAATTAGCGCAGAGAGAACCACCTCTCAATATTGCAGAGAGTTTGATTGATCTAGCTGTCGAGCTAGAGATTAAGTTAAAATTTTTGGAGTCTGTCATATCCAATTGGGATAATGCATTGGCCATGATCTTATAGATTTGCAAACTATTTTTGGACAAGTATGGTCTGACCCCAACAACCCCAGCAGAAAAGAGTGACAAAAACAAGGAGGAAATGCAATAAGATGTAAACAAGGGGGAATTGAAACAAATGCAAATAAAGGGGAAAGATGTAGACAAGGGAAATAATTGAGTGATTTGAGCAGAAAGGTATAACATACTATTTTTTTAATTTTTGGAGTTATGTACTTAAGATTATCATGTATATGTAGTAAAGTCTTTATGAAGACCGAGTCATAACCTTAGGGGGAGTACTAGTTTTTGGTATACTTGAGTACTATTTTTTAAGGGACTAAAGAGTCGTGACAAAGTGTTTTTTTCTCACTAATATCAAAGGGGGAGATTGTTGATCTCCAAGTTATTTTTTCTATTAGTATCACACACTTAGTCATAATCAAGATAGGTTGGTCGGTCATCACTGCGACTGAGTCATCCCACTAAGGTCAAATAATGTAAATGACTTGTGTAAATATATTATGAGTGGTAGTTACTACTAGGAAATTCAGTGATCACTAAGTACTCAGTAGTTTCCAAGTAGAATGATTGCTGAGTTGCATAGACAATCAGTGTCGAGTGACAGTTTTGACCGAGCATCAATGTTTACATATGTCGAGTGAGAGAGTTTTGTTATATGTGTTTGGAATGACACAAACACCTAGGTAAACCATTTTGGCCGACTTCTATGTATCATTTAAAGATTGTTGAAGATATTTAATGCATTAATTATGTGTTATTTATGAGATCATGAATCCCTATGCAAGCAATGCAACCAATCAAAATTAGGGATGCTTAAGAGACAAAAGTGATGAATCTAGATTGTTGATCTTGATCTATATGCTTCATCAATTGTCTATATATAGAATGATTCAAACCCTAATTCTATTCATATGTGTGGAGGCAGATGTGAAGAGTAGGGATCAGATGTGTATGTATGTAAAGCATAGTTTTGCATATCTGAAGCATAGACTAGGCAGAGTGACCGAGCAGAGTAGTGAAGGACAGAAAAAAGATATATCAAATTTTAAGATCAGTTAAGAGTTGAAAGAGATCTGTTATCAGCATTTGAAGTGCATACCAAAGGATTAGGTACTAATACATTCTAGCAAGTTAATCAGGGTAAATCTCTTAAGAGAGTGATCCTAACAAGCCTTTGTAAACCTCTTAACAGAGTGCTTACTTAATTGTAAGTTTAAATCCTTTAACAAAGTAGATTGTACAAGTCTGTAAGCTCTGAACAAGGCAGACCCCTCACAGGGTAGATCTGAATCAGAAGTGATCAAACTTTGTATCCCTAATAGAAACACTTTGTTACTGCAGTAGTGAGGATTTGTGGGTGTCATCCCCACCCCAGTTTTACCTTTCAAGGGTTTCTGGGTTACCAATTCTCTATTTTATGTGTTCATTATAGATGTAATTAGATGTTAGATCTATTACAACATTTTAGTTAATGTTTATGTTTACATGTTGAATCACATAAGTATAAAAAATTTATAGATCTTGATTCACCCCCCCCCCCCTTCTTAGTATACTACTTTCCCACATTAGACTTCCAAAAAAGATGAATNAGATCTTGATTCCCCCCCCCCCCCCTTCTTAGTATACTACTTTCCCACATTAGACTTCCAAAAAAGATGAATTTACCTATTCTAAATGATCAAATCTATTCAAACATGAATGTATTCACCATTACTATGATGTTATGCATGAACTCAACCGTGCCTCCAAAGATAGTGGATGAAATTGAATATAACTACAGTTCTTGAATGAAAGTAGATGTAAGTATATTTGAATTCATGATTTGTACTTAATTATGCCTCTTATTTATAGGATTTACCAAGGTGTAGGGGATAAGTTAGGATAACCATGGTCAAAGTATGATTAGAACCTTTGAGTGGTCAAGATTCTCTTTCAAGGTTGAATGGTCAAGATAGAAAAGCCTTTTTACAATCCATGTGATTTCTTTCCTCCTTTCCTATTGGTTAAGTGATTTTCCACCATGTAGTGGTGGGTGAGGAATATTAGGATTTAATTAATTCAAAAGAATTAGTTACTATAGCCATGATTGATTTATTGAATTGAATTTAATAAATTGGTGAACTAAGTAGTTAAATGAATAATTCAATTACATAGTTATTTGATTTATATATTTTAATTAATTCAAAATATCTTGTATTTGATTGATTTTTGTTTTGACTTGCTTTGACCAATTTTAGGTGTATAAAAATGCCCCTGTTTGAATCAATGTGTGAAGCGCATTGGTTCAAAGAATACCTGATGTCTAATTTCTTATTTGATACCTGATTTGATGTCCAATATGATGTCCAATATGATGTCTGATTTGATGCCTTATTTGGTGTCTGATATAATGTTAAAACCTTGATATAGATCCCTAATTTTAATTTTGGTTTTATTTGAATGCTTCATTAATGATTTTGAATTTTTTGATGCTTAGTATCTCTAATTTTATAATATTGTCTGAATTTGATTGATTTTGTGTTTATAATGATTGTAGGGATGAATAGGACACAGTTTAATGAAAAAAATAAAAATACCCCTCTAAAAGGTGAAAATTTGGTATAAAAGGGGTAAAAAGTACTTTTTTACCATTTTATTTTCACTTTCCTATTTTGTCATTTGCCTCTCTAACCTAGGTTTTCATTGCGAGCAAAAATCATGGTTGTCCCAATTCAAGAGCACAAATTCAAGAAGGGGAGGAGATTTCAACGCCCGTCAGCCTACGAAGCATCGAAATGTCTCAAACTCCAACTCGTGCTTTCAAATTTGATCATTTGTAGTTAAAATTTGGATTTTTTTGGTGAGGATTTCATTTTTTTGCATTTTTTTGTGTTTTAGTGCATATGCAAATAGTTTTAGCTCTAGTATATTTATTTTAGCATCTACAAAATCTTTTAGCACATATGCGCACTATTTTAGCACCTAAACTAGGGCACTTTTGATTAGTTTTAGCGCCTTTAATAGGTATTTTAGCACCTATGAAATGTGTTTGCATTTTACCCCTTTTAATAGTGGTAGCACAATTTTTTTTAGCGCCTATGATGTAAAATATTAAATATACTCTATTTTAGCACCTATGCAATTTCAAATAGCACCTACACCCTTTTTTGCATCAACTAAGCCTTTTAGCGCCTATGATAAATAAAACAACGCCTAAGCAAAATTTTGACAATTTTATATTTTTGACTTAGCATTTCATTATTGTTTGTTTCATTTATTTATCAGATGGATATGGATGAGGTTCCAGATATTGTTGTTTTAAAAATCAAGTGTTTTTTTATGTCAAACTAGATTATCTAGTTGATGTGGTATTGATGTCAATCAGATAGGTTGATAAGTTGATGAGTCAAATAGATGTGATGTTTTGTCCTCAAGATCTAGAGTAAGGACATATGATGCACCCATAAATGAGCAAGTAGATAATAGGTTGATTGATTGAGGTTAGATGATCAATTTTGATGATGTTGACTGATTTAATTATTTGATTAAAAAATAGGTTTCCTTTCGAAAAGTAGTAGTACATGGTCTCTATTCATGTTCGTTCAATATGATTCCCAATTTGGGTGATGTTGATAAAAAGATTATAGGGTCATGTGGTTTGTGGTACTTTCTTGAGATGTCTTGGTTTACAGTGAATAAGGTGTTGGAATACTGGGATCACTAAGAGGGGGTTGAATCAATGATCTATAAAAATAAGATCTTTAGTCATTCAAAACTTTAACTTTAAGTCACTAGCATATGCAACAAGCTCATGATAACATAAAAAAAAATTAGATGTATGTGTAGATGATACAAGAAATCATAAACAACAAAGAACGTGCACACAATTAGATACTTGACACAATGATTTGTTGTGGAAAACCCCTAAGGGTAAAAAAATCACTTTATGAATCATTTTATTATGCTTCACTAGTGAAATTTTTGAGCACCCACTCTAGGAGCACTAACCCCTTACAATTTTAGGAGCACCCATTCCAAGGAGCACTAATACCTTACTAATTTTAGGAACACCCATTCCAAGGAGCACTAATACCTTTCTTCTCACCTGCACCAATCAATCAAAAACATGCCAATACATTATTTCATAAGTGCACCTGCAAACTCATCAATAACACCCCCAATTAAATCTACAACCAACATACTGTGAATACAGAGATAACATTCATCTTTATTCTCCAACCTATCCTACTGATCACATTTCACAATCAGTAATGGAAATCGACATTATATCTACGAGATTAAAAATAAAATTCAACTTTACACTTTCAAAAACAACATTGGTACTTTGGTTTATATATGCATCTAAGGAGTAAACAAGAAATCACTAGTGTTCTGCATAAAATTTGCATCTGTATGTCATGACTAAATAGTCATTCAAACATTCTCTCTAGAATTATTTCCTTACTATATACACCAAACCATTGCTCACATTTATAAAAAATACCTCACTTATTGTTAAGATCAAACTTCCTTTCTGATTATCATGATTAGATGTAAATCAAGAAATAGCCTTGTTATTATCATTCACTTTTAAATACTCAATCTGCACAAAAGATCATTAAGCATGACAAATCATAATTCATGGTTACACCAATTAGAATATAATTTTTATTCAAACCTTATTCACATGTTTATGAAATACTCCTTATACGACTCTATCATAAAGATTCACTCCACGGTGAACACATTAATATCAATAACTTTGAGACTAAATACTTATTATTCTTCCTTCAATCATCATCATCATCTTCTTCAAATTTTTTATTTATATTTCATAACTAATTCTACCAATCCATTTAATTATGTTTGTCATATTCATCCCATTTATTATCTCGATCAGTTGAAGGGTTAAACAAAATTATACATCATGTGAACTTGTCGGAGGATCAATGTGTATGGTTGACTTCCACATCCTTTTTCTTCTCTATTGAATCTGTTACTATGGATACATTTTTACTAGTTAATTAATTAACAATTGTCAACAAACTGGTTTAATTGTTATCTTAAAATGATTATACAGACTCGCATACAACTTAACTGATGTAATCGACTTTTAACCACAGTTAATAGAAATCTTTTTTTAAAAGGTAAATGACATATGTCAGACTATAGAATCTCTTAACAAAATTTAAATATATGACACTATGTTATCTCCCTTTCATTGTTCAAAGCATTTCCTTTCACCATGTTTTATCTCTCTTGTCGCCCAAGTGACAGGTACTAAACTTTTCTATATGTCGCTTGTAGAAGCATAACACTTTTTGATGGCTGAAATCAAGAAATTATGACATAATATTCTGCGATAACATTCTAATATACTGAGTACTTAAAGATCATTATGTCTGGAATATACCATTGAGAGAACATAGGATGAAATATCTAATGCATCTTGTCATATATCCATTGACTTAAACTCAGTCTCTAACTTCTCTACCATAATGAGAATATATATATTGAACCCTCAACTTGTAATGCAAAAGAACACTCTGTGTCTTTCTGTGATAATGATGAAAAAATCCATATAACATGTAATTTTAGATCAGATATCATTTAATAAAGTAAACCAACCATATGATATGTGTTACTTGCACACTTACACCACAACCATACATGCCTCCATATGATTCTCTACTAACTCTTCCTATCATCTTTTGACATCAATGACAAACATGCAAAAGTCAAAAAACTCCCCCTTTGGATTTGATGTGAAAACTCACTTCCTTCTCCCCCTTTTTGATAACATATGACAAAGGGATAAACAATAGCTAAACTTTCTCACCCTGAGTATGAACCTTTATTAGTCTGGTAATGGCTGCAATTACTTAGCATCATGTGCATAATGAACAACCTTAATACAGATCCACACTGAATCAACACAACTATCCATCATAATACTTGTCTTCTACCAAAAAAATATTTTTTGTTCAAACATGACACTTGTGTAGAAATAACTACTTGAAGGCAGTATTAGTACATGCTAGACTCCTATCTTATATAAATACAAGCTTGGTGAATGTATCCACCTTCAAAATCTGTTAAAACCTGCACACTAATCAGCAATGATCAACAATGTTTCTATTAGAAAAACTATCCTATCAAACATCTATCATATGATATACCATCTTCATACCCGTGCTCATTTTAGACAAACCATCTTCAAAATTGTGTTCTCTTACATCTCTATTTTCTGCACTTTCTCCCTATGTTGTCTTTCACACAATAAGCATCCTTGAATCACACAAATGCCAAAATCTATGGTTACTGAAAATCATCTCATTTTGGCACTGGATAAACCTGTCTCTTTGTTTCTATGTTTTTCTCTTTGCAGTGTCTTGTGTCTCACAATAATGCAGTCATTTGTTCTTCATGTATCCAACTGTTTATCTATTGTTTTGAGAGATTTTTTGAAGTATTATCTTTCATATGATGGTTTCATACTCTACCATATCTGGACATGGAATGTAACCACTAAATTTTAACCTTCTCTATTTTCTTTTTAAGAATCTCTGTCTCCTGATTACTCTCTAAATTTTGATCGTTTTTACTTATTTTCTTGTCATAAACCTGCCATGAATATGTTGAAACAAAATTATTACACTATTTGTTGGCATTTTTAACACTCACTAGTACATCTTTTTTACCATCTACATAAGTACAACAGTCTCAAAATCTTCTTGAAGCATTACCCTCAAGAGTTCAAGACTTTAGACTTTGTAATCTTTGATCTGATAGTTAAAACCATCTTTCATCTAAACAATACATAAATCATCACACTTCGTGACATATTTTGTTTTTCTATCATGTAATTATGATAGTTGCAACAATGTGATATCTTCATAATACACATGTACCTTATGAATAATAACACTCAAAGACTTTTACCAGAATAGTGAACATTGTTTCTTACCAAATGGTTTTCAACACTTACAAAAGTTAGTGTACTTGACTTTTGTAACACATTACTTCATTGACTTCTTTGTCCTCAAATATTCATGCACCCTTTCAAATTTTTCTTATTATATAAAAACCAATAAGATCATGTATTCTTTCAAAAAGAATATGCTCAAATTTAACAATGAATACCATAAATGATATCATAGTTCATGACTGTCATTTTTATTAACATTGTCACCTCCTTTGACATGATGAACTATTAATAAAAGTTGAGCCACCAACTCATCAACCTTATGAACTATCATTCCACATCAAAATTGAACTTCTGCAACATGGATATTATTGGAAACATATAGCATAATTGTATCAACATAATGAAGGCATCACATGGTGTTCCTGATCTACAAACATATGCACATAAAAAATTGATCTTATGGCACCTTGTATAACTTATGAGTTTTTTCCACATCATATCTTTGTTCTCTTCTATCATCAATTTTATACTTACAATATATCAATCATTTTCAAATCATTCCAATGAACTATCTTTGAATTTTCAAACCTGTAAGAAATATATCAGGGAAACACAAGTAACACAAAGATAGTAAAGATAACTCCAAAAAATATTCCATCACATGACACATCATGGTAGAAGAGTATTCATCATCTTCTATCTTTATTTTTTTCTGAATGATAGTGGATGAAGAACCTTATCCAGTCTTTATAAACACCTTAACAACCTATAACATCAGATTTTTTATGTCACGAAACAACAATCACTTATACATGAGATCAATCACCCAATGTAGACAAGTTTACTGTTCACTTGCCTCTTTACTTGATGGCATATTTACATCTTCATCACAATCCTATCCTCATGAAACTCATATGAAAATCATTAAAATCAATTAAAACATAATAGGGTAAAATGAAATTGAACATTCACATAGCTTTTCCCTAACACCTTATAACATCAACTACAGATTCACATTCATATTACTTTTCCTTCACAAGGGTAAGAAATACTACTATAATAAACTCCTCAGAGTCTTTTCTATTTTCTCATGATCTAGATGACAACACATGTGCATGGAATCCATAATGCACTTTTACAGATTCATATTTACCGTCCTCTTGAATATTCTTTCTTCTCTAGACCATAGTGGTTCCTTTCTTGTTGTCATCTTTAGAAAACATATTCCTACAAAAACTTGTTATATGTCCAAGATGATCACATTTATAACATCGTATATTATTTTCTTTCATGAACACATAATCTTTAACAGAATTTTCAGATCTTCTATTAAGCATTCTACGACTTCCAATCTTATGACCAAAATTATGGCATCTATAACACACCTCATTCATGAAAGAAATTATTCTTGAAATCCAAAGCCATCTCTTGTCAAAAAAACTTATATGTTGCAACCATATGACCATAAGAATTACAAAATTAACAAAATTATTTAAAATAATGATTGTACGTGATTGACTGATTATGTCAAGGATGTGAAGATTTTAAAAAACTTCTTTCTATTTGGATGCCTTTGAACTATCTTTTTTCAGAAATTTTATCATCTAATTTCATTTTGTATCCACTCTCAGATGCAACAGCATGGTGGTTCAAATCTGTAGTGCCTCTCTTTTTTTTGTTCTATATAACATCATGATGGATGTGCCCTCGTCTTGATGTATGCTTTTGTGTAGTTGGATGAAATATTTGGTGATGCCTTATTTTGGATTTGGATTCTTTATTCTTGCTCCTATGTGATTGGATGAGTTGATCTTATGTGTAGGTGGTTATATGCTTGTATTGCGTGATCTTATTTATGTTGTTGCATCGGCGAGTTGTTTATGCCCTTATGCCTGGTTGTGAGAACCATTGTGTTGTGGCTAGTTGTATACCTGATTTGTGAATCTAGTTCTTATTTTGAAGACTTGCTATGTTATTTTTTTTTTGATCCTAGCTTGACTCCTCTTCTTATTCAATGACTATTCTCAAGTTATGATTTTATACTGGCATTGTGAAAATCACCTAGTTCAGTTTATTCTTGTGTTCATTCTGAGACTACAGTTGTGGTAATATTGGTATTTGGATTATGAGATATATTTAATTATGTGGCTTATGATGTGATTTGATGGTTTCACTAAGGTATGTGCCAGTGGTTACTTAATTATGATATCTTATCTTGTTGAGATATTATCTAGATTATAAATTATTAGATTGTACCATGATGTTGTTATTCCATAATTTCTGTGTGATTTGATCTAGTGGTTGCACTATGTGATGTATTTGATTACTGAACCTTATTTTAGTTACCTGTATCATTGCTAAATTTATTGTTAGATTATGGTGTTATTAATATTTTAATCATATCTACATGATGATTCTTTATGATGATATTTGGTTTATTTTCCTTTAAGAAACAATGGATTATTATGTTGATGATTATATTTGATTTCTCCATGCTACTATACCTTATATGTTGTTGGATATTTTAGTAATTAATTCCATTGATATATGCTCATGTTGTCAAGATTGATTAATTAATTATTATATTTAAATGCATAAATTTTGATGCAATGGTTATTTAACTGAATTAATGTTCACTATTTTCAAATGCAATAGATATGTATTATGCTTCATGTGTTTGTATGAAGTGAGATGAAGTTATAGTTACCCACTTTGTGAGGTCCACAAGATGGTGTCATTCTCCTTCACTGTTTGATTATTATATTTTGTACTTTGGCTATTTTTATTGTGATTAGGTACACTTGATGTCTGTGTGTTTCAATGAACAAGTACCAGACACATTCTACCTGATTTGCAAGATTTGAGTGTCTATATCCCTGACAGTGGTAGAGGAGATCATAACACTAAACTTTCATTATTGAGCCAATATTATTCCTATATGGATGATGTACCCATTATTATTATATCATCCCTCTGGTATGTGTTAGTAAATTCAGATTTCATATATATTTGTGAGAGACCAGTGATGTGTCTGTGCATTTAGAGTTCTCGCAGTTGTCGCGGATGATTTAGAATTAAACATTAATTTTATGTGGTTGGGTATTTAATATTTTATCGTCGCCTAATTTGCCCTAATAAAATTCCATTTAATTGGAATAGATTTGATTTAATTTAGAAAATCAATAGTTCGTGGGAATTATTTAAGTAATTTTTTTTAATTTTCTCTCTTGGGAGTTTTGGGCAAAAGTGTTTTGTATTTGGAAAAAGAGTTATTTTAACTCACTTTTCACTTTTAGTTTGGAGAAGAATTTGGAATTTTCTCCAAAATATTTTGGATAAATTCAGTCTTTTACTCATTGTGATTGACTAGGTCATCAGTTTCTAGTGGGTAGCGGCTCAAAGGAATCATGTCGTGAATGCTTCCATTTGTGTGGAGCTACTTTGGAATTCAACTTAAAATTTATTTTATTCCTCATCTTTTCAAGTTCCTCCTCGGGCTGCAAGGTAGGCCCTTCATTATTTAATTCATTTCTACATCATTTGATCCATTTCTTTTTTTATTTTTCTTTGTGGGCTGAGAGTTAGTACTCCCCCATAATCTAGTAGTTTTTTGTTACCTGGTTGACTCACTACGAGTAATTGGGGTTTTGCATTTTGATTTTTGTACCGTTATGCCTGATGGTTTTCTATGTTTATCTGGAACTGCAATTTTATTAGATTAGTGTGTTTTTGGGTTCCTTAGGTAAAATGGGTTTTAATTCTAAAGCCTTATTTCAAGTTCAATTTTTGGGGTTTTTTAGGTTCGCCTTGTTTTGCATGCCACCTAGTTTTACAATTTGGTTTGTTCAGTTTTATCTGAACATTGGAGTTTGTTGTCATATTTATGGTTTTATTTTGTGGATTTTGGATTCGTGAATGAATTTTTACTCTTAGCCAAGTTCCCAGTTGAGTGTGTCATGAGCACTTTTGATTGTCTTTTCTTTTTGTGGAATTGTTGTCCATACTCAATTTTGATCACTTTGGAATACATGATGATGGTGTTTGAGACCACATCACAAGCTCTTTATGTGTCCCGTGATGGGATTACATTGGGACCAGTTCCCTTGGTTGAGGCTAATGGATCCATGTGCTATTTATTTTTACCTCCCTCTTTGATTGAGGTTTTGGAGTCTTTTGTTCATCATTGTGTTTGACCGGTAGGTGTAGATTAGTGGGATGGAGTGGCTATCCAAGGTGGGATGGGACACAAAGTGGTCCTAGGGTATCACTTGGTTGATTTATCTTAATAAGTGATAACGTTAAAATGAATTGGAAAAAAAACATAGTAATAATAATAAGATCATTATTTTATCCATCGGCCATTTGTTTGAGAGACGTGAGCCAAGATAGCCTTGAACCATCTGCGAATGTTGATCTGGCATAGCATCGACCATATTTTTGAGATATGTGTGTCAACACAGTAGAGCTTCCTTGATGAGATAAGGATTTCTTGAAGCCACATGGGCCTGTACAAGCTATGTGATGACACTCCATTCTTGAGTCTCTACATTGTACCCTTTCTAGCTTGATTAGTGACCTTGAACTACTCGTATTGCATCCTTGTATTAGATCTCTAAACCATTCCCTAATTTTATGCATCTTCTTGGCCTGAGTGTTACCCTTCTTTGTGTGTGTGTGTACCTTGTGTGTGTTCAGGTTACTATCTCCATGATCATAGTGGGGTGGGCCTACAGGTTCCACATGATAGGGTGGCATTGTAGTATACCACTGTTGGGGACCAGTGTACAGATGGTGGATGACTTTCCATGATGTGGTTCTTAAGAATGATGTGCTCTTTTCTATCCTTTCTTTTCATTTCATGTTTTATGATTACATTTGAGTTAGACTCATAGATTGATTAGAATTTGATGGTATCCAAGTAAAACTATGCATATGTCCTTTACTCCTCTTCATATGTCCTTTATTCTTGTGCATATGTTCATTCTTCCTACACATATGTTCATTTTGTGCATATGTTCAAACTGGCTGTGTCTAAACCTGCTTCTACACATTTGTCTCTGAGACTACTTCTGCACATTTGTAATAGTTATCTATTCCCTTGGGTCTATGTAAAATCATATTTTATGATTGGTTTCCTCATGCTTACAAGATCTTTTTCATGTATTCACTTCCCTTTTTCTATTTCCATTTTATGTTGTTGCATTCGCCTTTCAATAAGGGTTTTAAAATGAACTTAGCATTGTTTTTCATTGAGGATGAGTTGTCTCCTCAATTAGTGATTGTGGATGTTGGTCATGTCTCATTCCATGAGTTTCATGGACTTGGTCTGGACTACCATGAGGTGGCTTGAACATGTTCGTTCATTCTTTCTATGTGTTTGGGTTTCTTGGAACCTTTTGAAGTGATTGAGTCTTCTTCTTGTGTATGATCATTTGAGGATCATCGATGTCGTTCCTTTTTATCATTATGCTTGTTGTTTATTTGCACTTGTAGATGATTTTATATCTTCTTATTTCAAAAACAATATTGTTAAGTTCTTATTTGACCCCTTTGTTTCCAAGGGTTTCTTGGTGGGGCATTACATCTAGTATTAGAGCCTATGTTCATACGTTGAGATCTCTTGGTATATGTTTCCCACTTATTTTATGTTCTTGGTGTGTGAGCGCACATGATTAGTGTTGAGAGTACTGGTAGCTTGTTACTTGGGTGCCTTGGTTTGGAATTATTGAGCATTTTTGGAAGAATCAAACCAAGTGGCATTTGTTGGAGGAAGAGTACCTCCTAGATATTTTCACCTTTTAGGGATGGATGATACTCATATGTGAGAACCTCTCCATAGAACTTTAAATCATATGGTTTGGGTATTCTCTTTATTTTCAAGTGTTCATTGACCCTTAGGTGGTATGAGTGTGTGGGTGCCTTGGAAACTGTGATTGTGTTTCCATTTGTTATAGCTTGATAGATTTCTTTCATATGTTGATTCTTGGTATCCATGGGTTTTTAATTACTCTTAAGTGGCTTGTACCTTGTGTGATCCTCTTTGGGAAAATTCATTGATTGGTGTTCATACAAGGCCTTGAGTGTCTATTGTTGATTCCTTGTGGAGTGTGGTTCTCTGTGTACTATGGTGATTATTGCATTGATGTGAGAATAAATTAAATGATGTATGTTTTATATGCATTGGCATCCTATTTCTTTCATGGTTATTTATTCTTCTTGTAAACCGATAGTTATGCACTATTGGAATAGGTGAGAATGGTAGTTATTTTCAGCCTTATGGGATGATATTTCCCATGCTTTGAGTCATGAATGTGTGAGATTTTGGTGCTTTGGTCTTGGATAGATCATGGAGGGCATTGTTTCGTAGTTAGATGCCTTGTGATCAGGTAGAGTGTCTTGTGTTATGCCTCTTTTTCCAGAGATTGTAGATAGATGTGTCTTTCCTAGCATGTATTGAGTTCCTTGTTAAAAGGACTTTGAGAGAATGTTGATTCTCTTTAGTGTGTATGGATCCTTTCAGCAGTTGTGAGGCTACCTATTAAGGAATTGGTTTGATTTGGCCAGACCTAAGAAGAAGTTGTGTGGATATTCTTGCAGGCTTCCAGGACTAAGCCTAGTCGTTGGAGGGGATAATGTAGTGCCTCTCCCATTTTTTATTAATGACATCATGATAGATGTGCCTTCGTATTGATGTATGCTTATGTGTAGTTGGATGAGATATTTAGTGAATCCTTGTTTTGGCTTTGGATTATTTATTGCTAATCCTATGTGATTGGATGAGATTCTTATGTTTAGGTGGCTATATTCTTGTATTGTGTGTTCTTATATATGTTGTTGTAACAAAACTTTCTTTATGCCCTTATGCCTAGTTTTGAGAACCATTATGTTGTGTCTGGTTGTATACTTGATTTGTGACTTTAGTTCTTCTCAATTTGAGGACTCACTATGTTCTTCGTATATTTATCTGAGCTTGACTCCTCTTATGATTCGGTGACTATTATCATGTTATGATTTTATACTGGCATTGCGAGAAGCACCCAATTCAGTTTGTTCTTGTGTTCATTCTGAGAGTATTGTTGTGGTCATGTTGTTATTTGGATCATGAGATATATCTAATTATGTGGCTTATGATGTGATTTGATGGTTTCATTGAGGTATGTGTTAGTGGTTACCTAATTATGATAGTTTATCTTGTTGATGTTGGAAACACTGAGAGGGGGGGGTGAATCAGTGTTTGTCTATTACTTACTTTTCCGCAACTTAAACATAAATCAAACATACATAGAATGAAGCTTAACATAAGAACTCATAACACATGATATGATTACAGGGAAACCTTGATCAGAGGAAAACCCCAGTGGGAATTAGTACCCACAAATATTGAACTAGGTATAATGAACTTGTTAAAGTTCCTTTGCCCTGTTAGAAGCATTCTTTACAAAATGAGTACAATGACCTGGTTAAAGGTCTGACCCTATTAGGAGTCTTTTACAAAACCCTATTAAAGGTATATGGCTCACTGCCTAGGCTCACTGCCCAATAGGATGAAGGCTAAAACCTTCTAAAAGATGATATGCACTATATCAAAAGTGAATTGCTGTGATGACACTATTGTCTGATCAGTTCCGTGTATGCATGAATGCTCTTACTCTCTTAAAGAGCTATATCATATACTGACTTCATTATTCTTCTCTTTTGTATCTTCCTCTTTCATAATAATCGACACTTGTAACATAACTTTACATTACATACTTATATGTTCATATCCGAATAGGCGTGACCCAAAACAAGACTCTAGTCGGCCCTAAAAAAATACACAATGCTTCTGAACAAGTCGGAAAAAGTGTGTTTACTACAATGTTAATTACATCATTACAAACATATAGCCAAAGGCACTTAGCCATTACATTACAAAATAATTCATGCTGATCAAAATAGTAGTCGGCTTCCATGCTCTATCTTATGGACTGCTGATCTACTGATCTACCTGTAACTTTGTCGTACTATTGTTTCATACTATGCATGTCAGGATGTAGCATGTACATATTTCATACAATATATATCTGAATGTGCATAAGCTCAATTGATCTCTCACATGTGCGCTGATGTGTTGATCGCTGAATATCTCTGTCTACTCTATTTTCCATAGTCATTTTTTCTTTCATGACAGAAAATAAACATGACTTTGTTGCCATGATGAAAACACAAAATGATTCATGCATCCTCAAGAATTCAAATTTCCAACAATCTCCCCCTTTTTCATTTATGGCAACAAAGGAATGTGGCCAAGTTTCTCAAAATGACTTAACCCAAAAAATGACTGTATATCATAACATCTTATTGATATATACATACAATTCTCTACATATACACATTCTATATTACTCCCCCTTTTACATTAATGACAAAGGTGTACAAAAACTTGTAAGTCTTCTACATACTTACTCCATGTAAACTTCAAGGTACACAATCTAAAGAGATTGGATCTCTTTCTGCCAAAATACTTTCATTGCATCTACTGTCTGAAGATGCGTGCATAGGGCATAAGTCAGTTTCTCCATTTTCATCAATTCCGTACAAGGACCTTGATCATATGTCACCATGGTGTCATCAATTTGTTTGATTCTCTCATTAAGGACTGCTAGAGATGGTGCAAGTGCATTTCTCAACTGGGTTTGTCTTATTCTTATCTTGCTAATTTCCAATTTTACCTTCTCAATTTTATCCAACTGTCCTTGATAGACATTATTGCAAATGTTCATGTCTTGCATGGATGTTTCAACTGATTTTTTGATGCTATCCACCATGCTCTCTACCTCTTCTACCTTTTTAATGTGCTCAGAGGTGAACTTCACTCTGTCCATGCAGTTAGCTATAACTTTCTTGCCTTTAGCTGCTAAATATTTCAGTATGGATTGCCCAATCTTTAAGGATTTTAGGTCTAAGGTAAAATTCTTTCCCAATTCATTCAATCTCATTTTATTATATTCATCTTCAGCAATCTTAGCAGCTGAGTCTACTAGGCTTGTAAAATGTGTTTGGAAGTTTGTCAAAATGTTGTCCACGTCTTCAACTGATTGGCCTTTGGCTACTTTCTAATTAGCAGGCACTAAGTCATTCAATATGTTTACTGTTTCCAAAAAGCGAGGGTTCCTCATCACTTGTTTCTCCTTTTCTTTTTCCATAGAAAGAACACTGATCTTGATTAGGTCTTCTTCTCCCCATGCATCCAGACTTGCTGAATCAGGAGTTAACCTTGACAACAATGAGGTAGATGGTTGAGTGGATGGTGAGAATATAGTGTTCTGACTGGTATCCATGCATTCAACCTTTACTGGTATTTATTTTATTGGTTTCTTATCACCTTGAGTATATTTTTATTCATTTATGTCAATTGGATCATTGATGGGAACTTCATCATGTTGTGCTGATGTATCATCAGTGCACATTTCTTCAATGCTTACAAATTCTTCATCAACTGTGTTCATTTCCTTGTCAGATGTTTTCATGGATATCTTGATGTTATCAACTACAATAGTATCTTATGAGTCTTTTTCTGTATCAGAATTTATTGTCACTGTGGGCACTAAAACCTATGGACCTATCATAAGCGCTATCTGAATCACTGGTTCTGTAGCCTATTTAG
Source organism: Thuja plicata (assembly GCA_018584345.1). Taxonomy (NCBI): domain Eukaryota; kingdom Viridiplantae; phylum Streptophyta; class Pinopsida; order Cupressales; family Cupressaceae; genus Thuja; species Thuja plicata. The sequence continues at coordinate 329,395 of MU224499.1, forward strand.
GAGGAGCTGGAGTTGCTTTTGTAGTAGGCATCATTGGTGGATACATGTGTCTATCCATAAACACTTGTGAAAATGCCTTTTCAGTCTCTTTACCTATCTGTTCATACTCTTTGTTCATAATTTGTAAAGTCCTTGTCTTGGTTCTGAGATGAGGCTTCACCAGATCTAATAATATAGCCTTCTCATCATACGAGCATACAAGCAGAAGAGTATCCAATGTTTCTTCTCTAATATTCATGTCTTCCTCTATTGCATGTCTTGTCATGATCTCCAATATGTTCCCTAATTGATCCGGTATCACTGTCTTGAGTTCAAGAACTATCTTCTTAAATTTGATCATATGAGATATGATCATGGAATGTATCTCAGTCTTATCTATTTCTTGATACTTGTCATAGACTTTAGAAAGTGTATCTAATCTCCCTTCATTTACAATCCTATTCTTCAAAACATTTAGACTAGGTCTAAATCCTACCTCAAGAG
>MU224499.1:332905-367695 GCA_018584345.1 Thuja plicata
TTAAACATAAATCAAACATACATAGAATGAAGCTTAACATAAGAACTCATAACACATGATATGATTATGGGGAAACCTTGATCAGAGGAAAACCCTGGTGGGAATTAGTACCCATAAATATTGTACTGGGTATAATGAACTTGTTAAAGTTCCTTTGCCCTATTAGAAGCAGTCTTTACAAAATGAGTACAATGACCTGGTTAAAGGTCTGACCCTGTTAGGAGTCTTTTACAAAACCCTGTTAAAGGTATATGGCTCACTTCCTAGGCTCACTGCCCACTAGGATGAAGGCTACAACCTTGTGAAAAATGATATGCACTATATCAAACGTGAACTGTTGTGATGACACTGTTGTCTGATCAGTTCTGTGTATACGTGAATGCTCTTACTCTCTTAAAGAGCTATATCATATACTGACTTCATCATTCTACTCTGTTGTATCTTCCTCTTTCATAATAATTGACACTTGTAACATAAATTTACATTACTTACTTATATGTTCATATCTGAATAGGCGCGACCCAAAACAAGACTCTAGTCGGCCCTAAAAAAAAATACACAACTCTTCTGAACAAGTCAGCTAAAGCATGTTTACTACAATGTTAATTACATCATTACAAACATATAACCAAAGGCTCTTAGCCATTACATTACAAAATAATTCATGCTGATCAAAATAGTAGTCGGCTTCCATGCTCTGTCTTCTGGACTGTTGGTCTACTGATCTGCCTGTAACTTTGTCGTACTGTTGTTCCGTACTACGTGTGTCAAGATGTAGCATGTACATATGTCATACAATATATATTTGAATGCGCATAAGCTCAATTGATCTCTCACACATGCACTAATGTGTTGATCGCTGAATATCTCTGTCTGCTCTGTTTTCCATACTTAGTCATTTTGTCTTTCATGACAGAAACTAAACATGACTTTGTTGCCATGATGACAACACAAAATGAGTCATGCATCCTCAAGAAGTCAACTTTCCAACAGTTGATATATTATCTCAATTGGGAATTATCAGATTGTACCATGTTGTTGTTATTCCATGATTATTCATGTGATTTGATCTAGTGGTTGCACTATGTGATGTAGCTAATTACCAGATGTTATTTTATGTACCTGTATCATTTCTAATTTTAATGTTATATTATGGTGTTAGTAATATTTTGATCATATCTACATGATGATGCTTTATGATGATATTTAGTTTATTTTGCTTTAAGAAACAATGGATAATTATGTTGATGATTATATCTGATTTATTCATAGTAATGTGCCTAAGGGGAAATGGGTTTTAATTCTAAAGCCTTATTTCAAATTTAATTTTTGGGGATTTTTTAGGTTTGCCTCATTTTTCATGCCACCTTATTTTACAGTTTAGTTTGTTCAGTTTTATCTAAACATTGTATACTATTGTCCATAGGTTTCTAACCATTCTAATGTTTTATTTTATGGATTATGGATTCGTGAATGAATCTCTACTCCTGGTCAAGTGCCTAGTTGAGTGTGTCATGAGCACTTCTTATAGTCTTTCCTTTTTGTGGAATTGTTCTCCATGCTTGATTTTGATCATATTAGAATACGTGATGATTATATTTGAGACCGTTGACACCTAAAATTTCTCTTAGGTGTAACAACCTTATGGTAAGCTTCAATGAATGGGGGACCTAATTCTTTTCACTGAGAAACCTCTGGGATTTTAGAAGTTGAATCTTCATTTGATTTTTAGAGGAAAGGTTAGAAAATACTAGAATGAAAGGGGATACATAAAATCTTAATAATACTGAATAAAACTAAATGCACAAGCTATTCTAGACTTATAATCTCAAGACAAACTGTGAAACCAACAACTTAAAACATAAGCACACTCATGCAAAGCCTCTTGACTCACAAACATAAATCAAAACATACAGTAATACCTATGAAACAAAGAATCTTAAAATAACATAATCTAATTCAATTTGTAACACAGATGCTAATGCTAAATTGTAAACAATAGCACAGAAAACTGCAAGTGCATATTGAATCTTAAGATACACCAAAGGGCCAAAATGCACAATTGATTTGTATTAATTGATTTAAATACACAAATACAATTCTAAAACAAAAGAGTATCTTTTCAATAAGTGCTATAATACAAAATTTCTCAAAATGCCTTTTCATTACAAATTACATCATTATATATTGTTGGGAAGGAGAAACCTAGAGACTCAAAATACTAGGAGAGAAAACAACCCCTGGAAAGATGTGGCACCACACACTTGGTGGAATAGAGAAATCGCTCTCAATGTTATCCCTAGAGGAGAGGCAACATGCACATCACGATCCTTTAGAGAAAATGAGCATCATGAAGGCCTCTGGTTTTTCTTGTTATTAACTTCTGATCATGATGGCTTCTGAAAGAATAATCATGCCATGGCTAAGGCGGCTCTGGATTTGCAGCTATTCAAACATGTGTATTAATTCAATTATGGTAAGAAGGATGCGTGCTTGACCAACATGGATTTTTTCTCATTTGAAACTTGGCAGTCTTATAACCCCCGCAAAGAATCGACATATACATCTTCCTTGAAAGCTCGAGAGATTCAAACAAAAGTGATTGATAGGAAAATAGAGGGAAATGTGGCACAACAATGTTGAAATCTATGATTGAAGAAGGTTGAACTCCTAAAAAGGCCCATGAGATAGCCATGTGGCTGACTTTGAAAGAACCAGGCTTGGAAGATAAATGAACTATGCTTATTCGTAGCTAAACATGTGGTGCTCGAGAGGGTAGTAGGGACCTAAGTAAAAAAAACACTACAAAATACACATTGTTTCAACAACTAGTTGGACGTGCATTGCCTATTAAGACAAGCACCACAAAGGATGAAGAATAATGGGCAGGGAAAGAAAGATCCTTTGTGGGAGGGGAAAAAAATATTTACAACTCTTAGCGACTTTGGGGGGAATCTTTCCTTATGGATAGGAACCTTGAATCTCTAATTACCCAAAACAGGTAACATTGCCCCTCATGCACCGATGCCTAAGAAGTTATCGATGGAAGCTTGCAGTGGATGTCATTGTTCCTCTCTGGGAAAAGCCCAAATCATCAAGAACTAGTACTCCTAGTCAAAATCAACCAACTCCTAGAAGGAAATAGAGTTGAGGCCGCAAAAATCTAACTCAAAGAGAACCTGCAGCCGCACAACCGGATGGAGAAGACTCTCAAAAACATTTGGTTAGGGTCTGCGCAAAGTGTCAAAAATTTTGAATGATTTAGCTATCTGTCTATGGACTCCACTAGCTCTTCTAGCTCTAGGACTGAATCATCTATGATGAAGGGGGACAACAACCCATTCTTCTCTAATTTTTTGAATCTTCCCCTCACCCTCACCATCGTAGCCTCCAAAACATAAAGAGTGGCTTGAGTCCACAGAGTTTCCCTATGGAAGTTGATTATTACATTGAGTTGATAAATGATGGAGGCCCCATCTGCAAACCCAACCCCAACAGGATCTTGGTCGAATGCTACATAAGCCTTGCTAGAAAAATGTTGAGCACTTGAACATTTAGGCATCGTGAATCCAAAAAATTGATCAATGACGGGCTTGACTACTACACATAAGGAATGGGATCCCTTAAGGAATTAGAAGGTGGGTTTTCAAGAGAAAATAAATTGTTTGATCTTCTCCCATTATGCCAGCAAAATTCTCTCAACAATAGGGAACAAATTGGGAGGAGGTGGAGGATTTGATGTGCCTTGGGACAAAAGATGGTTTTCTACCTCTACCATCACGATCCTATCAGCTAGGGCTTTTTCTCTTTGCTCCACATTAGTCACCTGCGAGTGCAGGTTTTCTAGCTCTGTATTTTCATGCATGAATTTCTTTGTACTCAGCACAAGCTAATCTTATTCCTTCTTTAGTAAAGCCTCTAGCTCCTACTTGCACTTGTCTACTTCCACTAGCTTATCACTTAAGCTCTTCGACTTTGAAACTTTATTAGTCTACTTTTATAAGATGAGTGCTTGTGCTTTGCCCAATTCCTTCTCCATGCACTCCTCAGTTGTCAAAAAAAAAATTTGATCTTGGGCTAGCTCTGGTTCCTTGTTAGTGAGCTTCTTTGAATCCTCATTCTCTTCTTGTTTCTCTTGTTGCAGTTGTGTTGTTACAACTTATGCTTGGATCTAAAGCATGTCCTTATTAGCTTGTTGTTGGAGCACTTGTGCTCATATCTTTTTTGTCCCGGCCTCTATGGATTTTTCCCTGATTGAGAGGCAATAATTGGTAGCTTTTACCCTATTGAGCTCCTTGATTTTCTTGATGATTTTTTGGATCTTCTTCACGTAGATTGAGGACATTATTCTCGGGGCCTCTCCAATGAGATCTACCCTTTCTTCTATTTTTGCTTTGCTTAGATCAAACCCACACCTATAACCACATAATCATCTAGGGTCATTTATCCCAAAGGTTTTATTACCTTGGGTTGCACAATAGTAATCAACAACTATTGTTGCTCATCACTAAAAGAAAAAATTCACACTAGGTGTCGTGAGATTTAAATCATCTTTCCCTTTTTATTTTTGTGATATCTGAGATCTCACCATCTTTCCCATGGTGATATGTTTCTTCCATTCTCTATAGGAATGGATGAATTTCCCCAAAAATGGTTGTTTGATTAGAAATCTATTGGGGATTGTAACCATTGCTGAGGTCTACAGTGGCAAAGACATTGTTGCTAGAGAGAAAAGAAGGATGATTTGAGGGGTTTTCAAGGGTTGAACGGGAGTGGTGACTATGCTCGATGGAACCAACAGAAGAATAGATGAGACTAAGCTTGAGATCACTATTGGAGTAATTTTAAAGGTTAATGTCTGGTTCACCTTGTCCATGTAAAATGGATTGTGATTTAGGGTGACCATTGTAAAAGGTGCACTCAGTGCCATGGTAGATGCATAGATTGCAGCCACACTCACTTGGGTGCTAGGGATAACAAAATTAGAAAGGGGCATTAGTGGCACCATCGCAGATGAGATGGAAGGTGTAGTAGAAGTAATGGTAGGCATAGTGGTGGAAATCAAATATTGAGAACTAAGAAGAGGGGGATTAGAATTTACCTATCCCAAAGTCACGGCTTATTTGGAATTTATTGGTACTGAAATGGAAACACTCCCTAGGCTAGAGCCATTGTTCTTCCTTTTTATGTTGGGGACATAGTTGTCTCTTACTTCTATGTCGAGCTAGAGTAATCAACTCACTTTCTTGTGCTTGTTCATGATCCCTTGGATGTGCCAGAACTCATCATGACTTGTGTGAGCTACGTTGTAGGAGAAATAATCCTTGCAAAAGGTGAGATCATCATAGAAACTACCACCTATATATTATTTTTGCAGGGATGTGTGGGTGTGGTCATTGCTTCTTGGTCATTTGTATGTGTTGCATACCACAATTTCTCAAACTGTACATCAGAGGGGTAATTACCAATGTTAGTTCAATTTTATTGGACCTCTTTCCTATAGATGAGAAACACCAATTTCTTGTCATCAGACCATTCCTTGTTGCCCATGTTTCTCTGCATGTTGATTGGTATCTTTTTGGCAGGATCCGCCTCTACTGTAGGCTTGTATAATTTGTGTCATTATGGGGGTGTGCTCATTGCCTCTTAGTCATTTGGATGCAATGTGTCCCACAGTTTATCAAACTGTGCATCAAAGGGTTAATTATTGATTGGTATTTTTGGAGAGGTGGGGTGTGGTCATTGCTTCTTGTTCATTCGGATGTGATGCATCCCACAGTTTCTCAAACTATGCATCAGAGGGGTAATTACCAATGTTAGTTAATTTTAATTAGATCTCTTTCTTGTAGATCCAAAATACCAATTTCTTATCATCAGACCAATCCTCATTGCCCATTTTTCTCTACATGTTCACTGGTGTCTTTTTGGTGGGACCCACCTCTAATGTATGCTTGTATAAGTTGTGTCATGGTGGGCGCTCTTCTCTTGGTATATGAACGAGGTCTATATAAAGAGTTGGGACTTCTCCTTTTGGGATCATGAGAGCATCCCAATATACATAGGCCATATGCCTTATGGCATTCATTCATCCCAATAGGAAATTGTCTGGATCAAAGTTCATTTATCATCGATTAGGAAGAGGCAAATTTGTAGTAACTTGGCAGTGAGTACTGCATCGACCTCAACTTTCTTCTCCATTCTAAGAGGTCCCATGGCTTTTTCATTCTACGTATTTGTAGTGTCGTGCTTCCCTGGGCCAATACAATCCTCAACTATTGAAACTTGCCTCAGAATCTCGAAGGCCAAGGTGTGATTTGAAGTGTAGAATGGTAGGAAGAAAGGCTCCTTAGTGAATCTGTGCACTCGAATCATCAGAAAATTGGCTCTCTAGAACCATTCAGATCTTGGCGTGAAATTCTCCATCCAAATAACCTAATCATTTGCAAATCACATAGGTCACCTAGGATCTCAACATTGAAAATCACACACCACGGGGACTAGGAAGGCCTTCGAGAAAGCATAGAAATCATGAGTGGATGATAAAAGACAGGTCCACTTTGCTACAGGAAACTTTTTTTTTATCTATATCTTTGGTAGTGACATTCATGAAGTACCCAAAAAAGGGCATTCTGGTGCAAAAATATGTGCATGAGGAAAGAGATATGATGGAAAGTAGCATCCTTCTTGAAAAACTATGAACTGGGTCTTCATCTCTAGAGCTAGGTCTTTGGAAAAATTAAAGAAGAAAGGCTCCCACTGCTTCTAGAGATTCAAAAGCATGCTCATTTTGAAGGGATGCACATCATATTCATGCTCAAATTCGTAAATGAAAGTGAGAATAGATCAGATATCCTACATATTTTCCTGGCAAGCCCTTTAATTCCCAGAAGGAAATTGGACTCAACATTGTTGTGTGCATCCATGTTGAAAAAAGATTTGTAAAAGGGATATACTTAATGCCTTGTTCTCCAATAAGACTCTAGCCCATTTTTGGTTAATTTCTCCACATGGGGATTGGGTGGGGGTAGGCATAAAATATCTTGAATAGCTTCAGGGCTTATGGTAACCCTCAACTCATTTCCCTTGATGAATCCTTTCTTCTCATTGAGTAAACTTGTGCAACATTAGATAAATTTAGGGAATGTGGAACTATGGGAACTATGTATTGTTGGAGGCCACACTCCCAAAGCTTTGCATGATGAAGGGTGGGCTACGACCTTTTTCTATTATAAAGCATTCTTTGACAAGTTTCTTCCCTTAGGGCTCTAGGTTTCTTGTGTAGGTTTGGGTTGAAGACTTTCTCTAGGGTATCTATTAGAACCAAGGATTCTTAATCATGCCTTTCATTTTTGTCTTTGTCTTTGCGTAAAATATCTTAGGCGACATAATTTGGCTTGCATAAGAAATGTCCCCATAGATGTTTACATAAAAAAAGGGGTCTCTAGGTCTAGCAAAAGTTCTTGTAGTCATTGCGTCAATCACCATTTCACATAGTATGGAACTTTGTTTCAATCTTTTACGCACTTGGTTTCTCTGCAATGATTGACTCACACTTCAAGCTTAAAACAAACTTGCTTCAACTACTCTTTGCTAAGAAACTTTTGGAAAATTAGTATGCATGAATATTCAATAAAATGTAAGCTAGCTAAAAGTATTTATTAAGGAAAAAGCTTCCACATAAGTAGACTTTCAAAGCTAGACATCAATGTCTTAAGAGATGTTAGCGGTTTTTTTGTTATGCGCCCTAAACCCACTTAGCGGTTAATACCATTAATTATTTCTCATGTGATCTAATGAATGTATTTTGAAACTGGTACTAGTTATGCCTTAAAAATCACACATTCTCCATTTGTGTCACCTTAATCATGAAGAGAGCATCCTTCAAGACTCGCGCACCAACCTGAAAATATTTGCATTTAAGTCGCAGCTACTTTGAAAAATTTCCTCGGTTGTTTAGCTTTAAGAATAGAGGGCACATCACCTTGTAAAGGAAAGCCCATGAGAATCCTCAAGATGACACTTATCGACACCGGGATCTGCAACTTCTTTACAAAATAATCCCTTAACCACTGAAGCACTTAAGGAAAATGGATCAAAAAGCTACACACTCCTAAAAGCTTCAAAATTTCTAACTACTAAGGCAAAATACCTTATTTACATTATAATACACGATGCAAGCGACATCAGTTGAAATTTTTATGATGGATCCCATTAACAGGGATCCTAAGAGGATCACCCTCCATTGTCTTGAGCTTGAAAGAGTTTAACTTCTTGCACTCTATGAAGATATGGAAAGTTTCTTCCCACGGGCTATCAAAATTTGCATGCATGTCGGGCTTCTCTCCACGCTCATTGTAATTAAGCACCAGGTTTCCCTGTTTGAATGCAAGGTCATATTTTTTCTTATTAAACCATATTTTTACTATGTTCTACCTAGTATTCATGGTGCTCAGTTATTTCTCCCACTTCTCTTGTAGCTCTAATAGTTCAGTCATGCTGACCTCTACAGGAGAATTTTCCTCGATCTTTGCAACTTTGAGTAATTGCAACACTGGGAGTTTCACAGTGATAGGGAACATGACATCCTTCCCGTATAATAGTTCATAAGGTGATCCTTTGAGAATTTTCTTTGGGGTAATGTTTTTGGCAGACAGAGCATTCTACAGATGCCTATTCCACTCACACTTGTGCTTGGCTCCTATTCTCTTGATTAGGCAGATCAGATTTTTGTTTGTCAACTATGTCAAAACATTACCTTATAGATAATAGGTGGAGGAGGTTTTTAGGAATGTCCTTTTGTGAAGAGAATACTCATATATCTGATAGCCCAAAAAATATTTTGCATTTTCAAAAATAATTGTCTTTGGGAGCGCCAAAACGGGTGACTATCTCCTCAAGGAAGCTCAAGATCTCTCCCTCTATTGCATTATTCAATGGAGCTACCTCTGTCCATTTGGTTAAATAGTTGGTATCTATAAGGATCCATTTATTTCTAGTGCTTGATTCAAGTTTGATCATGTGAATGAAATCTAGGCCCCACTGAGTGAATGAATTGTTTACCAAAATAGAACACAAGGGCATAGATGAACTTGTTCTTTTGCTAGTATAAAACTGGCACTCATGACACTCGCTGACCAAAGCATGCACATCATTGAACATATATGGATAGTAATACCCTACATGATTTATCTTCATCACAATAGTCTGGACTAAAAAGTGACCTCCTAGGGAGCCACTGTGGAATTCTTTCAAAATTATCGCTGCATCAAGTTTGTCAAAGTAGAAGAGGAGGAAACCATCAAAATTTATCTTGTATAAAACATCATCAATTAACTGGAAGATGGCATTTTGTAACTTTTAATATCTTTGTTTGTGAGAAGGAGGATTAGGAGCATATCTCCCACTTTTCATAAAATTTATCCTTTCAGCTACCCAACAAGATTCAAAACTGGTTGTACAAGGACTGCTTCTTTTGCCTCTACATTGGGTGTGTCTTCTTCATGAGAGGCATACTCACATAAGCCTTTTTTATGGACAACCTTTGTGGGTCTAACATCAATTTCATACTCCATGATCTTCATAATCTTGTTGGCCCTTTTCTCATTAATCTCACCCTCCATGATATATTTGTGGACATTGAGGTGGGCAACAAAGACCATTGTCTTGTTGGACGCTATGAAGTGCCTAAATTTTTTTAGATCTTTGACTATGGAAAATGATTTCTTCTCCAAAAAAATTTAATTAACCTCATATTCCTTGAGCATCTTAGAGTAGAAGATAATAGGTTTCTCTCCTATTCCCTCTTTGTTCTTTTGCGCTAGCACCATAGTGACACTAAACTTGCTCGCGTATACATACATGATGAAATCCCATGAAAAATTTGGGTTCACCATAATAGGGGAGGAAGAAATAGCCTCTTTTATCTTGTTGAAAGCCTCTCTTTCTTATGGAGTTCATTTTAATTGGAGGTCTTTCTATAGCATCAATGTGATGGGCCTCACCAATCCAACAAAGTCGATTATAAAATTGCTTAAAAAATTAATTTTCCCAAGGAAATACTGCAATCTCTTTTTATTCATAGGTAGTGGAAATTATTGAGTTTATCAAACTTTGTCTAGATAAATTTCCACACCATCTTTTGATACCACATGTCAGAGGAGCTTCCCCTTGGGAACTCCAAACACGAGTTACTTGGGATTGAGTGAGATGTTGAACTCATAGCATCTTTGAAATATGGCTTCCAAATGGTCAAAGTGGTATTTTGTGGACTTTTAAAATGTACTACCATCATCTAAGTAGATCAAGATGATCTTCTTTAATATATCCTTAAAATCCATGTTTGTAGCATGTTGAAAGGTTGTGTCAATGTTGGATAGACCAAAGGGCATATTTTTGTATGAAAACCTTCCCCACTTAGTGGTGAATATAGTCTTATGTTGGTCTTACTCCTTCACGAGTACCTAGTTGTAGCCCGAGAAACCATCTAGCAAAGAAAACATTTCAGACCCGACAATCGACTAGAATATCACTTCCATGGATGGCAGGAGATAGTGATCCTTCAAAGAAGCTATGTTTAGGTTGTAGAAGTTTACGTAGAGGTGAATGTCTCAATTTTTCTTGTGGATAAGAACCAAGTTGGATACCCATGTACTATGCTTAATTGGGAAGATGATGTTGGAATCCACGATCTTAGTCAGCTCCTTTTCCATTAGTGACTTGATCTTTGGATTTACCAGTCTCTTCTTTTGTCAGAATGGATTTTCTCCTTCTTTCATCTCAATGGTATGCTAGATTAATGATGAGTCATAACCTTTTAGATCTTCACATGCCTAAGCGATTACATCTTCATACTTCCTTCAAAGTTGAATTAGGTGGTCTCAGTCCTGTTGTGGAACATTATTGTCAACTCTTAGTATCTTGCCCTCGCTGATCTCTAGGACACTATAGTCTTGTTCATCTACTATGAACTTCATCCTATTAGTATTAGCATCATCATAGTCAAAGAGGTTCTCTAGGGTGATCAAAACTCTAGGAATCTTGTTTCCCCTCAACTAGATGACCTAGTCTTCATATGCCTCTGCTATCTTTGGTTGTAGATGATCCTAGAACTCACCAAAATGTTGCAATAATGTCATGATTTTATCGTCATTCTCGAAGACCTGTCATTTTTTATAATTATTAGGCATGATAGGCCTCGCAATCACTTGGACTACATATTCATTCTTCAACAGGTTGGTGGTGGGGCAGAAATGGGAGCTGACTGTAGCTAGGTTATCTAAAACAATTTTTTATTTCCTTGGCACAACCTAAATGTTGAAAGAATCAAAACTTCAAATGAGATCTGAAACTTGGTGAAGATAGGAGCACATATGCACATGCTTTTCAGGTGCCAAATTCTGCACTTGGTGAACCACTAGCTCAGAGTCCCCAAGCACTTTCAATTATTTGATACCCATACACTCAATAAGGCTCATGTCATGGATCAACCCTTCATATCTAGCTTCTTTATTGGAGCATGGGTATTGGGAGTGTAAATCTCTCAAGGTTCTCTCACTAGTTGGGGAGGTTATGCACACCTCAGCACCAAAACCCTTCTGTTAGTAATAACTGAGAGGGGGGTGAATCAGTGGCCTCAAAAACTTATCCTTATTCTAACCACCAATCAAATAAACCTCTGATTATTATATCCCTACAAGATGCATGCCATGAAATACTTATAATGATTAACTGTCTGTCAATTTTCCTTGTCTTTCCTTATTCTCCTTGATTACCAATAAGCAGTATAACTATTTACCAAATTACAGTAAATATGTAGAGTATACCAATAAATCAAGAAATGCATATGTGAAATATAAAACAGTAAATTAAAAAACCATACACACATAACACATGGATTTTAATGTGGAAACCCTGTTAAGGGAAAAAACCACTGGGACCGGTACCCCAAATTTTCACTCTTCTAAAGTGAGCCATGTTAAAGGTTACATACACACTGTTAGGTGTGACCTTGTTAGAGGATTTTACACATATAAGTTGTCACTTAGTATCAGGAATCTAATGCTTCCATCCTTGAATCAACCTCTCTCTTAGACCGTCAATAGGCATCAGGCATATCCAACGCTACTTTCATGAATCAACCTTTTTGGCACTCCTTGGGATGTACCTCAATATATAGAATATTGTTAAGTCCTGCTCTATTAAGAGACTTGATGCTTCAATGGTTAAACTGAAACAAAATGACCTATTTCTAATGCAACTTGAATAGTAGATTTTTAGATCTATTTAAGTACATTACCTCTCTGATCAATATATCAATTCAATTCTTTTGTGCTCCATGCTTTCTGCTCTGTGATGTTGTGCTCACTGTTCGTTGGTGTCTATAGAATTCCTTAGCTCTCCTTCATATTGATTGATCAGTGCTATATGAAGTTGTTCTTCATCGGTTTCTTCTTAGCATCCTCTTTCTATTCACTCCCCTTAATCCCCTTTTCATGTGATACAGAAATGAATTAAACTTGTCTCTTATATAGACATAATATTCATTGATTCTTGATTCTTAGCATGAGAAACAATCCAGCCAATTTAATTTAAAGCATAACTCCTTATTTATCTCATAATTATCTTTATGCCAACTATACAAATCTTCCTTAAATCAATCACCTAACTCTGGTTGAATAAAACAAGGAAAACAACCAGTTAAGTCTATCTTTACCTCTTACCACCTAGATATTTTGTCATTTTTCTGAACTCTATGTTCTATCGGTTAACTCTTTAGTTAGTCATCGGTGTGACTCCAGTTAGCTTCAGGATCTCCGTCTGTCAGGAAACTCTAATTTCAGATCATCGGGCATCCCGTGGTTTGCTTCGTCAGGCAATATTGTCTTCTGCTCGTCGAGTATCACTATGACTTTTCTTCTTTTCCTTTACCGATGATGTGCACTCCATCGGTGTTATATGTCACTTAGTGAATACTTGACTTTTATGCATTGTTGAAGGCATAACCTTTGTTCCATTGATTCTCTGAAGTCTTTGGCATTTTATACATGACCGTACAGATGATATCAAGTTGACATCAATGACAATACAAGTCATTAACTAATTTAATGCCTTGCATTATCTTCAACTTAACATTATCAAACATTTAATCAGTTACATGTCATCACCTTCTTCCATCTCTTTCTATCAAAGTATAACATCCACAAAGAATTTTTTTTTCTCTCATTATCCCCAAGTTCACTTGCATCATCTTTAGTCACTCTTCACAAAGTTTCTAAAGTCATAATCATTCAGGAGTAGAGATTCCTTTGTTATCTTTGACTCTGAAATATCCTCTTCTGCCAGAAGCTCTTTAAGTTTCTCCACTTTCCAAGACTTTGAATTAGTTAAAGCTTCAAAGACAACATTCTCAACATGTAGGGCCTCACTAATAATTTTGAACTTGGATTCATTCTTTTTTATCAGGATAAGGTGCAAGAAATCTAGAGACAAGTACCCATTGATCCTAGTGGTAAACACTTGGGAGAGACAGAGGCCAAAGGTTGCGAGGATGTCAATAACAACTATCTCTTATAGCATGGTAATGCTTAGAAATACATATAGAGTAAGAGGGATCATTTTGATAATTCCTATGGTTGGAACTTTGTTTCCATCAAGCTGCATAACTCCCTTATTCAAAGTCTCATACTCGAGGCCTACGGCCTCAAAAAATGTTTTCGGCATGATGGTAGTACTAGCCCCACTGTTAATCATAGAATTGTGCAACAACTATCCATTCACAATTAGAGTCAAGTAGAAAGGAGTGGGCTTTAGGCACCCTTCTTTTTCTCTTGATCTTGCAACTCCCTGGTTGACCAATAAAGCATGAACATGTGTTTTTCCTCCAGGCTCTGCTAGCTTTCTTGATAGACTCTTATCCTTTTTTTACGTTGGAGTATTGGCTAAGATAGGCTACACCTTATCCACTTCAGATAATGCTTCTTGCAACAATTATTTTTTCCTTGGGATGGCAAGGGTATCCCAGAGGGATACATTTGTTGGAGCCTTCTTTAGTTGTTTGACCACATTAAGATTAGTTGGAATAGTTAACTTTACATCTCTGTGCTTATAAGTTGTTATATCTTTAATATTTAAGTAAGGAGAAACAATAGTAGGCTCAAAATTTTCTTTTCTAGTTTTGGGCTTGTATTGTTTCACAACTAACTTGTCAGTATTCTGCCTCTTTGAGCACATGTTGCAATCAGATTTCACTTTGGGAGATTTTCCAGTGGATGTGGAGGTGCAATTTGGATCGAATAGGCTCTCCAACTCAACTTCCTCATTCTCCATCCATGAAAATGGAGCATGGACATGGGTGATCATTGTCTCTCTCCATAGACATATCTTTCATTTGAGTGGTTAGTACAATGAGTTCTATGTCAGGCGATGCATACATTCTAGGTTCAACTAGACCGTCATCGGCCCTTTGCTCTGCAACTTGTTCCTGTAGGTTTCCTCTTGGATAATCCCACAGAGCATGTTCATAGTTTCAAGGTAAACACCATGCATTATCTTCTACTAATTTGTTCTATCCAAGTATCAAATCCCTACTCTAACTAAGTATAATAGCTTGCAAGGTATTAGGCATAGTTACTAGTTGATTATTCACTTGCATTTGACTGAATTTGGCACCTCCTTAATGTTGGTTTGCCTGGTAGTTTGGCCTTCTAGAGTAGTGGTTTTGATAAGGTGTTCTATCAGAAGGGGATTTATGACTCTTTCAATTAATAATTTCATTAGAAAAGGTACACAACAGGTTCTTCATTTCACTCACCTCATTTTCTAAACCACTAGGAGAGGAACTAGTTGAAGTATTGGGAAGAATACATGATGTTCTCAGTTGTGAGCTTGGATAGTAGCTATGGGACTAGAGCACAGGAGAAATTCTTGGGGTAATATTAACTAGACTAGGAGCATCTTGCAAATCTACAAATATAGGTATGACAGGTTGAGGAGGAAGATGACCTATGTCTATGAGGGTTTTTTCTTCCCTTATGATAGTTACATATGCGTCCGGTAGAGTATGTTCAGCCATGGATTTAATCATTATATAGATTCAAGGATTGAAAGCCTTAAGGTAGAATAAATAGGACATGTTAGAAAGAGGATGTGTTGTAACATGTATTCTATTCCAGGTCTTGTGGAATCAAGTTTTGAAGTCTATAATCGCCTCCTCTGTAGCCATGTTGATAGTAATCAACTATTGTAATAATTAGGACCTCTCTCCCTTGTTAGATAAATGTTAATAGAATGGGTCTCCCAGCTAATTCCAGGTTACAATGGAATTGGTGGGGAGTGATCAATACCAGTCCTGAGCTTTTCCTTTGAAGGATGCCGCTAGAAGCCTCAGGACTATGTCCTACTCCATTATGTTGTGCAATGTGCATACCTCTGCCACATCCTGTAGATGTTCACCATGAGTCCTAGAATATTCCCCTATAAATTTAGGAAAGGCTTTAAGGGATGATGTAGGAATATGTCCCCACACGCCTAGGGGGGTTAGGAGGAACCAAAGGGTTGCCATTGTTCCAAGCCACAAATTTTCTAGGTTGTCTCTACATTATGGGTTGTTGCTAACCTTGATTTTATGCTTGTTTAGCCTTAGTGCATTATTTGGGGCTCCTATAACTTGCAAATACTAGTGGGGGGGAAGTAGGTGAAGTTCTCCTACAGATTGGGATCTAGTGACCGGCTTGTGGTTCATGCACCTAAAATTTCTCTCCAGTGTAACAACCTTATGGGAACCTTCAGTGAATGGGGGACCTAATTCTTTTCACTAAGAAACCTCTAATATTTAAGAATTTGGCTCTTCATCTTATGTTTAGAGGAAAAGGTTATAAAATACTATAATGAAAGGTGATACGCCAAATTTTAATGATACTCAATATAACTAGATGCACATGCTATTCTGGACTTGGAATCTCAATGAAAATAGTGAAACCAACAACTACAAACATAAACACACTCATTCAATGCCTCTTGACTCACAAACATAAAAGCAAAGCATACAATAATACCTATGAAACAAAGAAACTTAAAATAGCATAATCTACTTCAATTTGTAACATAGGTGCTAACACTAATGTTTAAACAACAGAAGCAAAAACTACAAGTGCATATTGAATCTTAAGATATACCAAATGGATAAAATGAAAGATTGATTTTTATTAATTGATTCAAGTATACAGATACCTTTCTATCAAAAAAGAGTAGCTTTTCAATAAGCACAAGAATTCAAAAGTTCTTGGAATGCCTTTTCATTAAAAATATATCATTATATACTACTGGGAAGGAGAAACCTAAAGACTCAAAATTTTAGGAGAGAAAATGACCCCTGGGAAGATGTGGTGTCACACACTTGGTGGAACAGAGAAGTCTCTCTTAACACCTGCCCTAGACGAGGAGCGACTCACACATCAATCCGTTAGAGAAAATGGTCCTCATCAAGGTCTTTTGTTTTGTCTATTATTCTTCTCATTGTGATGGGTCATGAAAGAACAATCATGCCACAGTTAAGCAATTCTAGATTTACAAATATTTGGACATGTGTGTTACTTTAGTTATGGCTAGAAGGATGCATGCTTGACTGGCATGGAACTTTTCTCACTTGAAACTCTATGGTCATATAACCCCCATGAAGCATCCATGTATACATCTTCCTCATAATCTTGAGAGCTTCAAACAAAATTGCTTGATAGAAAAAGAAAGGGACATGTGGCACAACAGCATTGAAAAATACGGTTGAAGAAGGTTGAAATCCTCAAAAGGCCCGTGAGATAGCTACGGGCCTGGAATTGAAAGAAATAGGCATGCTAGATAAATGAACTATGGTTAGACCTAGGTGAACATGTAGTGCTCGATCAATTATTAGGGACCTAAGTAAAATGAAACACTCCAAAATACACGGTGTGTTGACAAGTGGCAGGATGTGTGCTGCCTATTCAAATGGGCACCACAAAGGATGAAGAATAAGAGGCAGTGAAATAAATCTCCTTTGCGGGATGGGAAAAAATATTATTTACAAGAACACATCACAAGCTCTTTGTTTTTTCCATGATAGGATTACATTGGGAGTCATACCCTAGGTTGAGGCCAATGAAGCCATGTGCTATTTATTTTTACCTCCCTCTTTGATTGAGGTTTTGGAGTCTTTTATGCATCATTGTGTTTTACCGACATGTGTGGAGTAGTGGGATGGAGTGGCTCACCAAGGAGGGAAAGGACACAAAGTGGTCCTAGGGTATCCCTTGGTTGAGTTATCTTAATAAGTAATAACCTTAAAATTAATGGGAAAAAACATAATAATAATAAGATTAGTATTTATCTATCAGTCATCTTTTTTAGAGACATGGTCCGGGATAGAAATGAACCATCTGTGAATGTTGATCCATCATAGCATCGATCATATGCTTGATAGATGTGTGTTAACATAGTAGAGATTTCTTGATGAGAAAATGATTCCTCAAAGCCACATGAGCCTGTATGAGCCATGTGATGGCACTTCATTCTTGAGTCTCGACATCATACCCTGTCTAGGTTGAGTAGTGACCTTGACTTATTTGTATTGCATCCCTGCATTGGATCTCTAAATTATTCCCTAATTTTATGCATCTACTTGGCGTGAGTGTTACCCTTCTTGGTATGTTTGTTCAGTTTACTATCTTCATGAGCATGGTGGGGTGGGCCTACAGGTTCCACTTGATAAGGTGGCATTGAACTATACCACTACTAAGACTGGTGTACATATGGTGGACAACTTTCAGTGATGGACTTTTATGATTAAACTTGAACTAAATTCATAGCTTGGTTATAATTTGATGTTATCAATGATACCGGGTGTGTATGACCTTGAATCATGCCTTCCTGTACTCCTCAGTGTGGAGAAGTATTCATTTCAGCCATGTGTTGGATCTGGTAGAGTTGTATTTTCTATTTTTATGCTTTCCCATTAAAAATACACATATTTCCTTTATTCTTACTCATAATTCCTTTATTTTTGCATCTATGTCATCTATGTCCTTTATTCTTGTGCATATATTCATTATTTGTGTGCGTATATTCATTCTATACATATATTCAAACTAGTACTGTCTAAACCTGCTTCTATGCATCTATCTCTGAGACTGCTTCTGCACATTTGTAACAGTTAGTTATTCCCTTGGTTCTATGAAAAATATTATTTCATGATTGGTTTCCTCATGCTTATGGTATATTTTTCATGTATTCACTTCTTGTTTTCCATTTCACTTTCATCTTGTTGCATTCACTTTTCAATTTGGGTTTTAAAACTAACTTGACATTGTTTTGCATTGACGATGAGTTGTCTCCTCAATTAGTGACTATGGATGTTGGTCCGGTCTCATTTTTGAGGTTCATGGACTTGTTTTGGACTACCATGAGGTGGCTTTAATGTGCTTGTTCATTCTTTCTATGTGTTTGGGTGTCTTGGAACCTTTGGAAGTGATTGAGTCTTTTGTTTGTACACGATCATTTTAGGATCGTCAATGTTGTTCCTTATTATCATTACGTTGGTTGGTTATTTGTACTTGTAGATAATGCTATATCTTCTTATTTCAAAAAAAAATATTGTTAAGTGCTTATGTGACCCCTTTGTTTCCTAGGGTTTCTTTGCACGGCATTACAAAATCAACCTTCTTCCTTTGTGTTTTCCTAATAGAAAATTTCTTTCCATCTATAGTAGAAAACTTCGTATCATGTTTCAATCCTTCTGAAGAACTTTGTCCAATCTCATATCCCAATCCTGTAGGATCCTTAGAATGGTTTTTTCTGTCCAACATCTCATTCAATAAGTTAGTACTATGATCAAACTTTTTATTTTACTATGATTGACTCTTGACACTTTCCAACTCTTTCCTCAATGTAACTAATTATCCTTCAAGTTTCGAGCATTCAATCTTTTTAACCTCCATATCAGACCTTCCTAATTTTTCTATTCTCTTGTGTTCTTCAATTTTAGTTTTCAGACTTACAATCATGTTATTTTTAAAGGATTGTTCTTTTAATTTTATCTGAACTTTTTTCTCAAAGAAGTAATCTCATTTTCTAGTTTATTACACAATTCATCCTTGTCTTTTATCTTATCTTCCAATTATTCTTCATTCATTTTTCTATCAACCATTTAAATTTTCAAAAATTTGATAATCTTATTAGCTTCATCATGGTTTTGTATTATAATTTTATTTACATTGATACTTTATTGTAAGCGTACCTTGAGATCCTGATTTTCCTTTCTAAGGCTCTTGATCACATTTAGGGAAGAAAACAATTCTTCTTCAAGTCCAATCAGACCTTCTTCTATTTCCTTACTAGTATGAGTACTAAATAAATTTACACCTCAATCTTTAGAATCTAGACTATTAGACAAATCATCAACAGTATGCAAATCAGATTTCTTCTTAGGAAAATCCTTCATCTTCTTATTCCTACACTTCTTACCCATAGTATTCCTTCTAGCAAGACCAACCCAAGTTGATTAAACTTCTAGAAAGGTAACCCTTCTTTGATACCACTTTTTGGAATACTAGGATCACTAAGAGTGGGGTGAATCAGTGATCTATAAAAACAAGGATATCTTTAGCCATCAAAACTTTAACTTTAAGTCATTAGAGTATGCAAAAAAATCATGATAACATCAACAACATTATACATATATGCAACTAATACAAGAAATCATAAACAAAAAATGATGTGCATGCAATTATACACTGGACACAATGATTTATAGTGGAAAACGCCTAAGGTTAAAAAAAACCACTTTATGAATCCTTTTAATTATGTCTCACTAGAAAAACTTATGCCTCACATAAAATACATTAAGGCCTCACTAGAGAAGGTTCAAATCACCCATTCTAGAAACACTAACCCCTTACAATTTTAGGAACACCCATTCCAAGGAGCACTAACACCTTACTAATTTTAGGAATACTAATTCCAAGGAGCACCAACACCTTACTAATTTTAGGAACACCCATTCCAAGGAGCTTCAACACCTTACAATATTTAGAACAAAATCTAATTCAGAGGGATACTTTATTTCCATACATAACATTTGATACAATTCAACATTGAAGAGATCTTGTTATCAGTTCCAAAAATTCAATTACACAATCTTCTCTTATAGTCAGGATTAGAACAAGGACAGTGTCATCAACAGTTAAATTTCTTTGTGTTTTCACCTTTCTTATCACCTACACCAATCAATGAGAAATATGACAATATATGATTTCACTAGTGTACCTACAAACATTTTATTATACACTTGAAAACTCATCAATAACACCCTCAATTAAATCTGTAACCAATATATTGTGATCAAATAGATATCATTCATCTTTATTCTCCAAACTATCCTACTAATCGCATTTCACAATCAGTCATGAAAATTCACATTATATCTATGAGAGTAACAATAAAATTAAAATTTACACTTTCAATAAAAACATTGGTACTTTTCTTTATATTTGCATCTATAAAGGAGTAAAAAATAAATCACCATCTTTATCTATATGTCATGACTAAACAGTCATTCAAACATTCTTTCTACAAGTAGTTCCTCACTATCTACACCAGACCCTTACTCACGATTATAAAAAAAACCCTAAATTATTGTTAAGATCAGACTTCCTTGTTGATTATCATTATCATATGTAAATAAAGAAATGGTCTTGTTATTCTCATTGAATTCTAAATACTCTATCTTCACAAAAGATCCTTACGCATGACAAAACACAATTCATGGTTACACCAATAAGAACAACATTGTTATTCAAACCTCAGACCTTAAAAGATCCTTCTCACATGTTTATGCAATACTCCTTATATGACTCTATCATAAAGATTCACTCCATGGTGAACACATTAATGTTAATGACTTTGAGACCGAATATGTATTATTCTTCCTTCGATCATCATCATCTTCTTCTTCAAATTCTCTATTTATCTGTCATAAATGATTCTACCAATCCATCTCATTCAATTATTCATATTCATCTTGTCGATCATCTTGAGAAGTTGAATGGTTAAACAAAACTATACAACATGTGAATTGGTTAAATTCCACATCCTTTTTTCTTCCCAATTGAATCTGCTACTGTGGATACATCTTTTGATTAGTTAATTAATCAACAACTATCAAAAAAATAATTTAACTATTAGTCTTAAACTGATTATTGTAGACCTTATGGAAAGACATATTGCCAATTAGTGCCAAAACACCTAGTCATTCTTATGATTATAGTGTTAGCCAACCCAGCAGCTTGCAGTGTTGACCGAGCCAAGCTATTGCAGTGTTAATCAAGAAGTTAGTTCCAAGCACTATTTTCCGAGTCACCAATGTTACCTGAGTTGCATACCTTCTCCCAATGATCAATCTGGATCGAGCACCCAGTGTCAACCGAGTGCTAGATTTGACAAGTTCACTGTATCACCCGAGTGTCAGTATATCACCCGAGTGGATTACTGTACCCAAGTATCAGCATTGGGATGACTTAGTACATATTGTTTGATACTATTTACTATGATAGTAGCTAACTTATGGAGGTAATTGATTTGGATAGGTATATATGTAAGATACTTCATTTATCCAGAAATAACAAGATATAGTAAGAAAAGATATAAATCATCAAAACAACATTGAATACATGTATGGATGTGAATATGAAGAGGAAGATTGATTAGAAGGGTATAGCAGTATAAAGGTACAACAGAGACTCATCTATCACATTCGGGTGATCATTTCTATATTAAAGGATCTTATTCAAAAAAATCAAAGTTGCATAGCAGATCATTCAATGATTCATTCTAGCGGGTGTATCAGTCAAATCCTTTAACAGTGTGGACCTAACAGTCCTTCACAAATCTCCTAGCAGAGTGCATACTTAATTGTATTGTATAAATCCTTCCACAAGGTGGGCCTAACAGTCCTTATTTATCCTAATAGGGAAAACCATCAAAATTGGTCAATTGAAAGCCTTAACCGGCCAAATTTATTAGTGTAGTTCTAAAGCTTGTGGGTATCATCCACACCCCAGTTTTACTTTCTATTTGGAAGGTTTTTAGGTCACCATATCTTGTGTCAAGTGTTATGAATGTTTATTTCTTTTCTATTCCATGCATGCAATTAGATTAGACAATCTAATAAAGGATTAAAGTGAATAATTTTTATTGGTTCCTGATTCACCCCCCACCCCCCTCAGTCACCTAGCCTACAAGCTATTTCTAACAATTGGTATTAGAGTGAAGGTTCCCTTATCAGAATTTTAACAGCTTGAGCAAAGATTAGAGGCAATGGAAATATACAGACTGGAGAAATTCATTGAAAATGAAAAGATAGATCTACAAGTGGACATGGATCAAATTAGAAAACTCAAGAAGAAGCTCTCTCATTCCCTGAAAACAAGAAAATATTTAGCAATGAAAACGAATGACAAAGGTTACATAGAAGAAATAATTGAAGATTTGTGCAAAGAAAGAAGTTTTGAAGAAGCTGATGCAGCCATTGAAGATGTACTTGCAAAGAATCTCACTTTATATTAAGAAGTAAGAAAGTTGAAGAGAGACAAAAAGAAATTCATTCAGTCAGAATATGTGAAGTTATGGAGCAAAAGAACCAAGCAGAAAATGACAGAGAACTGGAGGCACAAGAAGATAAGAGATTTCTAAGTGCGATATTAGAGGTAAAATAAAATGAAATCCATCATTTGTCACTTCAGCAAGTAGATATGATAAATCAACTCAATAATACAAACCAAGAAGTTATCAATCTGAGGACTGAAAATGAAAGACTGAAAAGTGGTCTCAATACTGAAAAGAAAAGTAATGAGAGGATGATGAATTCACAAGAAATCATGAATCAGTTGACAGAGCAAACTCAATTCAGAAATCATGGACAGACTGGATTAGGTTATACTGAACAAGGTGAATCCACACATAAAGGAACTCAAAAGAACAAGAAACCTACATTTAATCACTATGGTAAGTTAGGGTATACATCAAATAAGTGTTGGAGCAATGGGAAGTCAAAGTTTAATGGTAAGTGCTACAGATGCAAAAAACATGGACATAGGGAAAGTGAATGCACTGAGAAACCTAAGTTTGAAGGAAAATGTTTCAATTGTAACAAACAAGGTCATAAGTCTTCATAGTGAAGAACTAAGAAGTCGAACCCTGTTGAACAATTAGCTAAGGCAATTTTTGGTTTCGATTACAACACATGGAACAGATGTTGTCATTGTGGCGAGTATGGGCACATTGGTGGAAATTGTGTAAAGACTCACCTCATAAAAATGAATCCTACTAAGAGATGTTATGTGTGTAAACAACTTGGTCATCTAAGAAGAACTGTATAAACAAAGAAAAAGTGGATACTGGTTTTGAGAAAGGAAAAGAAAAAGTTTCTAAAATCAAAACTCAGATGAGTTAGCAATGGGTAAGGAATTCTCCTAATAATTTAGACCAAAACAATGAAGGAACAAATGGCACCCAAAATAGTGAGTTGGGTGGATTCACCATCCCTGAATAAAGATGTAAGGAGATAACTGGAACTGTACATACAATCTATCATACATCAATTCCATATATACTAGCAAGTCAAAATATGCATATTGATGCACTAGGACACATTATGGTTCTAACTGAGTCAGGATCTTAGTTACAACCGAGCCACTCAGGCTTAATAGATTTAAGTTGGGTTAAAAGGTTTCAAAGATGCGAAGTTAGTTTTCGTTGAGCTTCTGAGTAAGCCTAGAAGAACTAATTGAGGTATGAAAGCTACTATGTATGGAGCATTTAATGAAAAATTTAAGGTGAAATTTTTTTATAAATGATGAAATCAAAGGGTTATTGTTTACCAATGTTTATAGTTTGCAAAGAGATTAAGAGATTATAGCGATTTCAGAGAAAATTTGTGAATCTTTAGTTGCAGCAAAGTTTCATCAATCTTTTGAGCATTATGGCATCTTCATCCAGTAGTAAGATTAATAATGAATCCAAGATGTTAGTGAGGAATACAGTCTACGAACCACCAAAGTTCAATCTTCATCAAGCGATCACAGAGCAGATAGATCCTATGGGAGCCCATTCCCAAATTCCTCCTAAGGTACTGTTGATTCATGACATTCAAAGTTTCTATCATTACACCATTCAATAGATAGGCACATTAGAGTTGAATCAAGCATATGAGGCACTTTGTGTGGGAAGAAACCTGAAGCTAGAACACAAGCACCTTGAAGTCAAGGGTTTAACCCATATCTTGCACATGCCAAAGAATCTTTAGATAAAATGGATTAGTTTTATTCTGAGATGCATTCAAGACATGCATTTCTGCATAGAGAAACCTGTGAAAATCACTAAGATGGTGGTACACCAAGTGATAGGGTAAGCAATTCTCGATAAACCTAAGGCAACTAAAACCCTACCTCAAGATGATCTAGCTAAGAAGACTCTTTCCGAGTGGGATGGAAGAGGCATGAAGTTGAATGGAGTCACTAACATGGAGCTAAAGTTTGGAATTCATGTGATTGCACATAAGATATATAGTTCAAGCCAACCAAACAGTGTTCCATATGAGGCTATGAACTTGGAATACAAATTGGTGAAGAACAATCTATCATTTGACCTTGCCAAGTTGTTGCTCATCCAACTGAGCAAAAACATGGAGAGTTTCCAGGCATCTAAGACCAATCTGTGTAAGTTCAGTTCACTCGTGGTCTGCTTAATCTTTTATGTTCAAAAGTTTTTCCCTTCAAAAGGCACAGTCGTATGGAAGAAGGATAGGCCTATAGTTTATCATATCAATGAGTTTATAGTAGAATTTGGAGACAATTTTGAAAGAATCATGGATTCTTACTTTGAGAGTTTCAAGGAGAAAATGTAGAACAGATTCAGAATTCCCAAACAATTGGTAGAAGACTATAAGGATGATATATGTTTCCTAGTTGACTGTGACAGAGTGCACATCCAAGTAGTCAAACCTAGGGTTGCATCACTGAAACCTCTTAAATATGAGGTTAACATAGATGAGACCAGAGATATTATTGAGGCTCTTATTAATAAGCTTGTTAAGCCTAAAGCAACATATTTTGGTACTTATGAAGAAGCTAAGGGTAGAATAACATTGGAAATAGAGATTCCCAAAAACTTGAAGAGAGGAAGGAAAAGAATTGAGAAGTTTGGAAAGAAATATGGCAAGTCATTTGACTCTCCTCTTTCAATCACTAATGGAAAAGAGGATGACATAAAGGAAGAAGAAGTAGAACCTGAGAAAGAAGAGGAAGAGGTAGAAGAAGAGCCTCCTAAGAAGAAGAGGCTAGCCCCCAAGAAAAAACCAAAGGCCTCTACCCTTGCCTCCACTGCAAACAAACCCATGAGATCTAAAATAAAATTGATATTGCCTAAAGAAGATGATGAAGAAGATACAGTTACATTCAAGAAGCCACCACTTACCTTTGAGCAGAAGTTTGAATAATTTAAGGAAGGTAGTGGTATGTCGAGTCTTAGATCACTGAAGTATGCCTCCAAAACCAAGGATAAGCATAATTTGGTTTAGGATGCATTAGTACAAAAGATGAAAAAATGGAAGTATGATCCATCTGAATTGAAAAGCCAAATGACTGAAAACCTTCTTAAGGCAATCACCATTCACTGGAAAAATGTAGTCCAACTTGAAAGGGACATCAGAAAACAAACCTTGAAGATAGTCATTCCTACATTGATTGAAAAGGAGGTAAAAGATTCTATGTCTAAATATGAGAGTAGACATACTCCAAGGTTTAGGACCTTTCAAGTTTTGGGCAAGAAAATAGAGGATGTTGTGCAGACCGCAACCAAGTTGTGGAAGTCCATTTTTGAAGTCAAGATAGACAAGGAAGAAGACAAGATAGAGGAACCAAGTATAGATCCTTATGTATAGGTTAAAGATGAAGAACTACCTAAGGTACAGACCATTGATAAATCTGATGCAGAGAAGATAGTAGTGGCAGTAATGGCATCCCTGCCCCAATCACCTAGTCTGTTTATCTTATCTTCGAGCAATGAAAAGACCACAGAGTCTACATCAAGTTTAGTACAAACTGAGCATCAAGCTCTACCTACTACTAGACCAAGCCTGACCGAGTCACAAGAGGATACTATGAATGATTCTAAAGTTGGTACAGATTCTACAATTGGTGCAAAGATAATTAATGACCTACTTCAACTGAACACTGAGGATAAGGATGATGATGGAAAAGATAAGGATGATGATGAAAAAGGTAAGGAAATATTTCCTTCACCTAATCCCAAGGTCAAGGATAAAGAAAATGAAATAATTACTGATGAAGTTAACCTTGAGGAATACATTGTGATTCCTAATTGGGATATTTCTAACTTGACAACCGAGCAGATAGACATCCTTGGGGAGCTATGGAAGAAAAGAGCCAAACAACAGAAGCTCTGAGCTGACAAGAAAAGGAACAAAGTGCTAAAGGACATCAGAGTTATATTCCTTGATTCACTAGAGATTGAAGTCAATGATAAAGACTCTATAATAGACCAACTTGTTGACATACTTCACAAGTTTAATGAAGATCTTAGTGGCCAGGAGAAATTACTGTAGAAGGCAGAGAGAAAGTTTGAGAACAAGGTTCTAGAGAATGTTGCAGGTAAAATTGCAATACATCAAGTAAAGCTATCCACCATTATTAGCTCTCTAGAAACCATTGTGAATAATTTTGTTGCATTATTTGTAAATTTGAGTGACACATCAAATTTTACCATGGAAATAAAGAGTAAGCTGACAAAGATTGACAATGATTTGAAGGCAACTGCAAACCAATTGGTACTTGATCCAAGTTCAATTTTAGTACAATTTGTTAAGATCGGGTATCTAACTGATCTGTAGGTATATCTACTAAGGGAAGAAGGAAGAACAAGGGACTCCCTATCAGAAATTCAAAGCCAACTCATTCCTCATATGGATGCAATGCAAAAACATATTGCTCATGCAAAGACACTCATCCATGATAACAATTTTTCAGTAGTAGAACTTATGATGGATTTGTCTATAGAAATTCAGATTGAGTTGCACATGCTGAAGGTGATGCAAGATAATTGGGATAACGATTTGTCTCAAACTTTGAAGGTACATAGTGATTTCCTTTCACATTTTGGTATTACCTTGTAGATATGCATTTTTGGAATTTGTGTCAAAAACAAGGGGGAAAGATAGTATATATATGTATATATATGAGGAAATACATGTACAGAGAAGAGAAAGATATATATAACAGAGTTACAAAAAAAGTTTTGAAAAATAAAAAATAGAGTCAGTTGCAACCGAGTTGCAGAGCAGTAGTCAAAACCAAACTAGAACCCAAGCACATGGTAAGGGGGGATTTTGACTTATCAGTTTGTTTGATAAGAATTTTTGGTATGAAAAGTGATTTTTTCACTAATGCCAAAGGGGGAGATTGTAGACCTTATGGAAAGACATATTTTCAATTAGTGCCAAAACACTTAGTCATTCTTATGATTACAGTGTTAGCCGAGCCAGCAGCTTGCAGTGTTGACCGAGCCAAGCAGTTGCAGTGTCCACCAAGAAGTTATTTCCAAGGAGTGTCTGCCGAGTCACAAGTTTTACCCAAGTTTCATACCATCTCTGAGTGATCAATGTGGACCGAGCACCCAGTGTCAACCAAGTGCCAGAGTTGCCAAGTTCACTGTATCACCCGAGTTTTAGTATATCACCCGAGTGGATTACTAGACCCAAGTATCAGCATTGGGCTGACTTAGTACACATTGTTTGATACTATTTAATATGATAGTAGCCGAATTATGGAGGTAATTGATGTGGATAGGTATATATGTAAGATACTTCATTTATCCAAAAATAACAAGATATAGTAAGAAAAAATATCAATCATTAGAACAACATTGAATACATGTATGGATGCAAATATGAATAGGTAGATTGATTAGAAGGCTAAAAAAGTATAAAGGTAGAACAGAGACTCATCTATCACATCCAGGTGATCAGTTCTACATCAAAGGATCTTATTAAGCAAATCATTGTTGCATAGCAAATCATTCACTGATTCATTCTAACAGGTGTATCAGTCAAGTCCTTTAACAGGGTGGACCTAACAGTCCTTCACAAATCTCCTATCAGAGTGGATACTTAATTGTATTGTATAAATCCTTTCACAAGGTGGACCTAACAGTGCTTATTTCTCCTAACAGGTCAGACCATCAAAAGTGGTCAATTGTAAGACTTAACCGGCCAACCTTATTATTGCAGTTCTAAAGCTTGTGGGTATCATCACCACCCCAGTTTTACTTTCTATTTGGAAGGTTTCTGGGTCACCATATCTTGTGTCAAGTGTTACGAATTTTTATTGCTTTTTTGTTCCATGCATGCAATTAGATTAGACAATATAAAAAAGGATTAAAGTGAAGAAGTTTTATTGATTCCTGATTCACCTCCCCCCCCCCTCTCAGTCACCTAGCCAACAATATATTTCCAAAAATTATATAGACCCACAAAACTCACTTCATGTAATCACATTCATTGTCAAATAGACCTTCAATGTCTTCTTATTTATATGAAGTGTCATTCAGCTGAGTTTCCAATTCTTTCCTATCCTTTAAGGATTTCCTCGGTTCTTCTCTAATTTTTTCAAGCTATTGTAGTGCTAGCTAGATATCAATCTTCTTAATCTCAATGACCTTTCCCAACTTATAAACCTCCATTTCCAAGATCTTAACTCTCAAGTGGTTAGACTTCTTCTAAGAGAACAACATTCTGATACCAATTGTTGGAAGTCTAATATGGGAAAATAGTATACTGGGAGGGGGGTGAATCAGATCTACAAAAAATTTAAACTTCTAAAACAAACTAATTCAACCATGTATTCATAAACATAAATTGAAATTCTCTAATATATCTAATAGCTAATCATATCCATAATGAACACATAACAAAAACATTAGGTAACCCAGAAACCCCTGAAGGTAAAACTGGGGTAGGGATGAAATCCACAAATCTTCACTACTGCAGTAATAAAGTGTGTCTATTAGGACTACAAAGTTTCATCACTTATGATGATCTACCCTATGAGGGGTCTGCCCTGTTAAGAGTTTACATACTTATACAATCTACCTTGTTAAAGGATTTAAAACTTACAACTAAGTAAGCACTCAGTTAAGATATTTACAAAGGTGTGTTAGTACCACTTTGTTAAGAGATTTACCCTGATTCACTTGCTAGAATGTATCAGTACCTGATCCTTTAGTCTGCACTACAACAATGATAATGGATCTCCTCTTTCCAACTCTTAACTTGT
Organism: Thuja plicata; assembly: GCA_018584345.1. Lineage (NCBI taxonomy): Eukaryota > Viridiplantae > Streptophyta > Pinopsida > Cupressales > Cupressaceae > Thuja > Thuja plicata. The sequence goes on from MU224499.1 coordinate 362,278, forward strand.
CTCTCAATCTGATAGATCGCTTTATTGTCCTTCACTGCTCTGCTCGATCACTCTGCCTAATCTATGCTTCAGATATGAAGAACATGCACACACACCCAATCTCCTCTTTTCAAATATACATCCACAAACATAAATAGATTAGGTTTTGAAGCATCCCATATATATATCAGTGATGAAACATCCAGATCAAGATCGACGATCTAGATTCAACACATTTTTCCACTTAGGCATCCCTAATTTTGATTGGTTGCATGGCTTACATAGGGATCCATGATCATAAAAAGAAGGCATAATTAATGCATTAAATATTTGTGAATGGTCATTAAATGATTCATATAAGTTGGCCAAAATAGTTTACTTGGGTTTTTGTGTCATTCCAAACACATATACAAAAACTCTCTTACTTGGCATATGTAAACTCTGGTGCTCATTCAATACTGTCTCGCTTGGCATATCCATATGTTGTCACTCGGCACTATCTCTTCTATACAACTTGGCAATCATTCTGCTCATAAACTATTGAGTACTCAGTGACCACTGACTTTCTTAACAGTAACTACTACTCCATCTCAGCCTTAGTGGAATGGCTTGGTCGCAGTGATGACTGACCAACCTACCTTTATTATGACTAAGTGTGTGACACTAATAGACAACAAAACATGCAGATCAACAAATACACCTGTAAGATAGGAAATATGTTTTTTTTTAGTTTTTTATTATTTTATCTTACATTTAAAGGATGTTTGGAAATGCAGGAGGTAAATAAGATTCTATCCTTTTATCCTTAGATACACAAATGAAGGATCCAAATTGATTAACCCAGGATGAAGAATCAATGCATAAATGAATCAGTCATTTGGTAATAAGAGAAAAGAGGAAGATCTTAAATACCCGTTTATTTATTTGAATGTGTGATATATTTAGAAAGATTGATAACCTTATTTGAAATGGATAGGAGAAAAGTACTAAGCTTGAAATGTTGTAGATCTGAAGAATGTTTTTTTTTGGGGTCTGCACTCAGTTTCTGGAAACTCTAAGACCAGATCTGGAATAGAAATGTAGAGACAAACAAAACCCAGAAATATTTTTCTATTCTGACACAATTCCAATTTGCACCCTCAAGTAAATGTCACTATTGACCCAAAATTTCCAATTCTGACCTAGGGCATAATCAACCTAAAAAGTCTCCGATAGGAAATCTATTTTTGGATCTCAAAAGTTTTCCAAAAAGGGTATTTGAATCTACACTTTGATCTTTTGTTCCGAACCTGTACCTACAAGAAAAATGGATTTGTTTTTTGGGGGGAGGGGTTTGCCTTCGTCAAACCCCATTTTTGGAATTAACCTCAAAGTATAATTGAAATTGCATAATTAAAACAAAGTAAGTGAACAAATTCACCTTGTTTGTAGAAGTCCTTGTGGCGGATTTGAATCCGTGAATCCACAAGTATGTATGCACAAAAAAAAAGGTGTAGAATGTAGAATGTAGGATGTCTTCAATCAATTGCTTTTAGATCTTCAACACCAATCTTGATTGGGTTTTTTAAAAGGAAGAGGCTTGGAAGAATATGGATGGAGAAATCTTCAACAAGAGAGCTCCATGGAGCTTGAAACCTTCAATGGCCACCAATGGATCTCCTTGGTGAAATAAGTGCTTGAGAATGGATGAATTCTTCAATGGATACTTGGCTTGCTTCAAATCTTTCTTCTTCACCTTTGGATCTCACTCTTCAAGTCTTTAATTCTTGCAATGACGGTTATGGTTTCTTGTGGTTATCAAGTCTTAGATTGTTAGAGAAAATGAGAGGAGAAAACTTCCTTTTATATGAAACTAGGGCACAATCTTCTAGAGAGGCCTACATAGGAGAATTAAATTCCCCTTAGACCCATGCCCCTAGAAGAGGACCTATATTAAATATAATTTAAGGTTTTTTTTTCTGAAGACTGAAACAGCCAACCCGGAAGCAGGAATTAACTTTTTCCAAGGCCTGACATCCGGAAACCCTGAAATTTTCTAGAATTTGAACCCTAGACCTGAAAAAGGTTGATTGTGACCTAGGTCAAGGTCGAGGTTGACCTTGACCCTGAGGTCAAAGTCCCAATTTTTCAGTCTGGGGTGTTAGAAATAGGCTAGAAAAAATGGAAATGGGGCAGAACAGGGAGATAAAGCCAGATCCAAGTCAGAGACCCATTCAAGGCACTTGACATGACCCCAAACCACTTACTCAGAAGGATAAACCAGTCTATAATGGAAGTGCTTCCATTTTCTCACTATACATTTAGCCCCCACTTTAGTAATAGCATGGACTCGACGCAAACTCCTGGTAAAGGAGATCAGGAAGAACAAATAATATTATTGAAATAAAAAGGGACAAAGGAATCCTCAATCCTCCAAGGGACTTAAGTCTTTATCAACCCTAAGATCATGATAAGAGAGACATCACCAGTTAAGGAGAAAGAGAGAGAGGGTGTGGTTACCTCACCCAATGAGAACTTATGTCCCATTGTGAACCACACAAAGAAATAGTGCAACAAGAAAGATGGAGTTGAACCTCCTAGTGAATATGGCTACTCACTAATCAACCCATCAGGGACATTTGTTCTTAAGGACACCTTCCAACCTTAAGGGATCAAAACATTGTAAATTTAAACTAGAGGGATCAAGAGATCTGTGTAAATTTAAACTGGAGGGATCAAGAGATCCTATAAAGTAAAATATCCATGCTTTAAGGATTAGTCTTTAATCCATAAAGGGAAAAGGTTTTAAGTTTTGAAAATATTTTGAACGTTCGTGTGTGCAAAAAAGTGATAGAGAATATGCCCCCATGTTAAAGTCAATGCTAACACTTTAACAGGAGCAATGGATTTGACGGAAACATAAACAACTTTACTGATTACGTTTCCACTATGAGATGCCTCCAAATGAAGACAACTCAAGGGAAATACCACATAAACATACAAAGAACACATAAGGGATCTACCTACTGTGGGGTCAGTATGATCATAAGATAACATGTATATATAGATATGATATTATTGAAAATGAATTGACATCATTCCCCAAAGAAAGTAGAACTAAAATCACAATGGAGGAAAGAAAACTCAAGAGTTACGAAGAAGATTCTTTTTGGACCACAACACGGAGACCAAAAAGAATCAGTGCTACCATGTCGTAGATCCAAGCGGACTACACAAGGAAAACATTTATGAACAATAGTACAAGTACAAAATTACATGAAAACTACATGATGGGGAGGTCACCTTTCTCTTCTAGACTCCTACTCTTTCTTAGGAATCTCACATTGGACCCTATTCACTTCAGGATCCTCTAGACTCACACTTGAGTCTCTTCAGGGTTACTCACAGACCCTAACTAGAAGGATTTCTATGCTCCCTCTCTCCTAGGTTTCCTACCCACTGAAATGCTTCACTCTCTACCTCATCTTCCTCTCCATGACTGAATAAAGTCAGTCATGCACCTTCTCTTGCTATCTCTCTCCCCTACAAGTTCTCTAGCCGGACCATTTAGCTCGCCTAGGACTTGTCTACAATTCTGACTAGCCTCTCCTCTATCCCAAACATAGAAATAGAAATAAAATACATGAGGGATGCTTCTTGATGGTCACACTCCATAGGATGGATTATAAGAGTCAAAAAGCATCCATGAGACTTGACTGAATTCAAAATCCTACTCTACAGCAGTTTGTACACAACAGAAGAACACACGGAACACACAAGAACTATATCTTTATTGAAAAGCAGACAATTACAATGTAAACTAAAAATATTCTCTGCTAGCCTGTTCAATTTCCAAATTCTCCAACCACCTTCTACAAGTTTTCTTCCTTCCTTATATATTCGGCCTCTTCTTGATTCGTAACCGTTTCTAGGCTACCTGCCGTCTGAAGATTCTAACTGCCTCGGCTCTTCATCTTCTTCCTGTAACTGTCATCAGGATCTTCCTCTACATGGCCATCAACGTGGACAACTTTTTCCTCCATGTCACTGACTTTTCCAATTCCCTCTGCGATGTTGACAAGTCAACATATCTTCTTCACTCTGACTGTTAGTCGCAATGTCGCGAGTCCTAATAGCCATGTTTGCCAATCTTGCAAAATGTTGTTGTCGTGTTATCGCAAGACTGAGTAACTTAACCACCTGTTATCCTATGATCACACAATACACGGTCATCTCCTTGTCATAGCACCAATTCACTTAACCACCGATTACCTCGCGACTTGGCGATACATTTTCGTTGCATTGTCGCCACATCTATTAACTTAACCGCCGAACTCTGTCGACTGTGTGATAAGCCTTGTCGCGTCATCGCAAGCTGTTCTAAGTTAACTGCTGAGAATCTACCAACTTTGTGATTACCTTTTTTGCTTCATCGCAAGCCATTTCAAATTAACCACTGAGCATCTACCGACTTCACAATTACCTTTGTCGCTTCATCGCAAGTCGTTTCAAGTTAACCGCTGAGCATCTGCCGACTTCGCGATAACCCAGTCGCTTCATTGCAAGTTGTTTCATGTTAACCGCTCAGCATCTACCGACTTTGCACTAAGCCTTTGTCGTGTAATCGCAACTGTCTCATACTAACCACCGATCATCTGCCGACTTGGCAACTAGTCTTTGTCGTGTAATCACGGACTATTTGATGCTAACCGTCGATCATCTCCCGACTTAGCGACCAGCCTTTGTCATGTAATCATAGACTGTTTCACGTTAACCGCTGATCATCTACCGACTGCGTGACTGACCCACTCTTGTGAGGAGTTAAGAACTGTTAGGGTTTAGGAGAAGGCTGACTGCTAACTATGATCTGCTCCCGAACCACCATTGCTAAATAGCTAGGGATTCAGAGCTAAAACCCTAGGGTGCTCTGCACCATACTCCCCCCTCTACGAAGGAAGAATTTAATTTGAATTAGTCGGCAACAGTGCTGAACTAATTCCCTATTTTCTGCAGTCTTCTTCGTCCATCCATGTTGCTTCTTCTTTTGGTAACCCTAACCATTTGAAAAGGTATTCTCTGTATACCCTTCGTCGAGTTGTCTTTTGAACTCGTGAATCCAGGATTTTCTCTGCTTGCAACTTGGACTTAGCTTTCACCAGTATATCTTGAATATCTTTTCCTATTTCCATCGGCTGAGTACTCTCAGGTATTATTGGTCCTCTGTATGGAATAAGATCCTGCACATTAAAAACAAATGATATATCCAAATCGTTAGGTAAATCAATTTTATAGGCATTCTGCCCATATTTCTCTAATATCTTGCAGGGACCTAGTCTCCTCATTTGCAGCTTAGTAGGAATCCCCTTCTGTAATCTAGCTTTGTTCAGATGTACCATTACCAGATCTCCAATTTGAAATTGGACTTCTCTCCTTCCTTCATCTACCTTCTCTTTTAATCTT
>MU224499.1:371459-396669 GCA_018584345.1 Thuja plicata
TCACTTCAGGATCCTCTAGACTCACACTTGAGTCTCTTCAGGGTTACTCACAGACCCTAACTAGAAGGATTTCTATGCTCCCTCTCTCCTAGGTTTCCTACCCACCGAAATGCTTCACTCTCTACCTCATCTTCCTCTCCATGACTGAATAAAGTCAGTCATGCACCTTCTCCTGCTATCTCTCTCCCCTACAAGTTCTCTAGCTGGACCATTTAGCTCGCCTAGGACTTGTCTACAATTCTGACTAGCCTCTCCTCTATCCCAAACACAGAAACAGAAATAAAATACATGAGGGTTGCTTCTTGATGGTCACACTCCATAGGATGGATTATAAGAGTCAAAAAGCATCCATGAGACTTGACTGAATTCAAAATCCTACTCTACAGCAGTTTGTACACAACAGAAGAACACACAGAACACACAAGAACTATATCTTTATTGAAAAGCAGACAATTACAATGTAAACTAAAAATATTCTCTGCTAGCCTGTTCAATCTCCAAATTCTCCAACCACCTTCTACAAGTTTTCTTCCTTCCTTATATATTCGGCCTCTTCTTGATTTGTAACCGTTTCTAGGTTACCTGCCGTCTGAAGATTCTAACTGCCTCGGCTCTTCATCTTCTTCCTGTAACTATCATCAAGATCTTCCTCTACATGGCCGTCAATGTGGACAACATTTTCCTCCATGTCACTGACTTTTCCAATTCCCTCTGCGATGTTGACAAGTCAACATATCTTCTTCACTCTAACTGTTAGTCGCAATGTCATGAGTCCTAATAGCCATGTATGCCGATCTTGCAAAACGTTGTTGTCGTGTTATCGCAAGACTGAGTAACTTAACCGCCTATTATCCTGCGATCATGTGACACACGGTCATCTCCTTGTCGCAGCACCAATTCACTTAACCTCTGATTACCTCGCAACTTGGTGATACACTGTCGTCGCATTGTCGCCACATCTATTAACTTAACCACCGATCTCTGTCGACTATGCAATAAGCCTTGTTGCGTCATCGCAAGCTGTTCAAAGTTAACTATTGAGCATCTGCCAACTTCGCGATTACCTTTGTCGCTTCATCACAAGTTGTTTCAATTTAATCGCTGAGCATCTACCAACTTCGTGATTACCTTTTTCACTTCATGGCAAGCCGTTTCAAGTTAACTGCTGAGCATTTGCCGACTTCGCGATAACCCTGGTCACTTCATCGCAAGCTGTTTCATGTTAACCGCTGAGCATATGCCAACTTTACACTAAGCCTTTGTCACATAATCGCAACTATCTCATACTAACCGCTGATCATCTGCCGACTTGGCGACCATTCTTTGTCATGTAATCGCAGACTGTTTGATGCTAACCGCCGATCATCTCCCGACTTGGCGACCAGCCTTTGTCATGTAATCGCAGACTGTTTCATGTTAATCGCTGATCATCTACCGACTGCGCGACTGACCCACTCTTGTGAGGAGTTAAGAACTATTAGGGTTTAGGAGAAGGCTGACTGCTAACTGTGATCTACTCCCAAACCACCATTGCTAAACAGCTAGGGCTTCGGAGCTAAAACCCTAAGGTGCTCTGCACCACTACATATAGAAGAGTAAAGATACATATAGAGGAATTATACAGTAGGTTTGATTCCTTTATCACCATACACCAACATAGTAACAAGGGTCGTATAAAAGAGTCCAACAAACATTTAATAAACAAATTACAGGAGAAGCACAATACAGCATGCAAACACAAAAATGGCTACCATGAAGGACAAGCCAATCAGGCACATCACCTACTCTCCCCATCTCAATTTGTATCATTTAGGGAAGGTGGGAAACTCGCAAGAAGGACTATATCTAATACAGTAGGAATAATAGCCAGTTCCAAAAAAGGATCCTCTTGAGAATCGCATTGCTCATTACTAGGTGTAATTTTCAATTGAATTGAAATCATATGAGGTAAATTAGTATCAAGATCAATGGTCTCATATTCATCACTAAGATCAATAGGATCATCAAGAGTATCCTCAACATCAAGATTAATTAAAATAGGATCTAAGATGTGAATAGGATCATCATACTCATTCATCTTAAAATCATTATGAATATTAATTTCTTCTAACACATCAGGCATAGGTTGGTCACAAGAAGGTAAAGAATTTTGAAGAATAGAATCATGGGCCCTAGAATTAGCTCTACGCTTCTTACGACGTTCATTAGTAGATTTACTATGTTTTTATTTGTTTGAAACATGTGGAGAAATAGGAGGGATAACAACTGGTTCCTTCACAGGTTCTGTAGGAGGGTTGGTAGGATTCATAGTAGACTGAGAAGAGGCACTGGGAGGTTGAGTAATAGAGCTAGCTGTAATGGATAAAGGAGGTATAGAAGGAGTGGGAAAAAAACCACGGTTAAGATATATCCAAGCCATGCTTAACTCGACTATCTTGTGATGTTTATAGGCTTGATATGAAAGAAAAAGGTTATCAGGGCAAGGAGGACATGAATTAGGTAATTAAGGGAAAAAAAAATCAACAGTAGCACAATCTCTAGGCCTAGAAGGTTGATACAAACTATGATTAATCATTTTCACTTCTCCATTATGAATGAACTTAAGACATTTATGAATAGGAGAAGCAATAGCATGCATAGCATAGCAGTTATCCAAGGAAAACCAAATTTGACTTGAAATTGATCAGAAGTAGGAACAACAATGAAGGTAGTATCTACAACCTTTCCACAAAGTTCAACAGGCAAGTTAATAGAACCAAGTGCAGGATAGAGAAAACCATTACAAGTTTAGATCTGTGCATCTAATGGATCATAATAGTCACGTTGTAGGTTTTTCATATAAAGGTTTTCCTTAGTCATAACATTTATTAAAGATATGGAATCAATAAGACAACCACGCGTACGTATCTTAGCAATCCTAGCATAAATATAAAGGGGACCATCGGGAGCCTTAATAGTCTCAGAATCATCAAAGGTAATTGAAATTTCCTGAGGTCATTTATCCTTAATTTGTTTCTAAGTTTTAGGTGGAACTTGAGGTTGAGGTGGAGGTGAAGGATCTTGAATAGTAGGTTGGGGTTAAATAACGCACTCCACATGATTAAAAATGGGATTAAGATCATCCAACTTTGAATCGTAAATAATATCCACAGAAGATGGTTGAGCGATGGTATTAGTATGCTGTGTAGGTAAAGGATTCGTATAGATTTGAAGGTTTTGATTAGGAGGAGAGACAGATTTTTTACCATTACCATCAAAATTATCAATAGATGAAGCATTATAATCAATTAAGTCTTGAACTTTATGCTTTAGAGAATAACATTTTTTCAGTATCATGGCCATTTTGGCGATGGTATTGGCAAAAAGCATTAGAATCAAAGGATTTTGAAGCTATTGTAGTAGGAAGGAGAGGTCGAATAGGAGGAAAGGTAATCAGATTATCACTTAACAACCTACTCATAATAGAATGTAAAGATTCAGAGAGAGGACTTAACGTACGATTCATATGGAAAGCACTGGATGCAGAAGTGGCATTGTGGGATGCAACAACAACTTGATCAGCAACCGCATTTGTCTGTTTATTAATCTTAATATAGTTGTTAGGATTCTGAAACTTATTAGGATTAGGAGCAGTGTCACTCTTATCAATTGGAATAGGAGCCATTGGAGTGTTGCTCTCAAATTGACTCACTTGTAATTGATAATGATGAAGTTTTGCACAAAGTTGTTGGAAAGAGGTAAATTTAGTAATCAGAATCTTATCTCTAATATCCTTTTGTAAATTTGAAATAAACATATGTTGAATATCAATATTAGGAATAGGATAAGAAATTTGAGCATACAAATGCTTAAATCTACCAATAAAATCAGTCATTTTTTCTTTAATATTTTGTTTAAAATGCATTAAATCAGTTAAGGAAACTTGCAAACCAATGTTATTTTGAAATTGTTGGATGAAGGTATTAGAAATTTTAGGAAAAGAATCAATATAATAAGGCGGTAAATAACAATACCATTGAAAATCCTTATCACGAAAATTTCTAGCAAACAATTTAGCTAAAATCCTATGGTCATGAGCATAATCACTACAAAGGATTTGAAATGTTTTAACATGGGTAACAGGATCGCCTTTACCATTTTAATTCTCAAGATGAGGCATATTGGCTTGTAGAGGAACAGTAGCACAAATAATGTCTAAGGATAAAGGACTACCCATGTCACATGTAGGAATGCTAAACTTGGATTGAGTTAAGGATGTAAGTTGTTGTTGTAAAGATGATACAGTTTGAGCCAAACTAATAATTGTGGAATCATTAGAAGACATAGGTGGCATAGAAACATTAGGAACACTAGGAAAAGGGTAGGAAGAAGTAGGAATGGAAGACAGAACTACTGGAACACTTGGAACCATAGTTGGAAGGGGATTGGAATAAGTAAAAGGCACACTATGATATGAAGGTTGTGAGGTAAGTAGAGATACAGGTGGAACACTCACATGAATAGATGAAATTGGGAGAGATGTAGTCATCAAAGGAAGAGTGTAAGTGGGAATGTTAGGTAAAGGAACATAAGAAGGTCCCTCACTAGTGACAGGAGTGAATCTTAGATCTTGAGCCTCTTGAGCTAAAGGTTTAACATTCAAATGCACAATATGAGTGATACCACGCAAGAGATTAATACCTTGATCACTATCATGAAGGACTTTCTGAAGAGCCTCTATAGCTTGGATGCAATCTTGATTATGGTTTTCTTGAATAAGCCAATTTCCCATTTTATCAAGTTTGGTTGAAAGTTTTTGCACTTGTTCAGGAGGAACTCTTAAAGCATCATCCTCATCACGAGATGAGTGAGAAGAGTTATACTCCATAGATGGATTGGAATCATGAGTGATCAAATTGTCATCTAGGATCCTAAGCAAAGGAGAGGAAGACTCAGGATAAAAGGAACCCATAAGTGTACGGCTTCTTCTAATTGGGATACTATAAGTAGGACTAGAAGTGGTAAAGCTCATACACCAATGCAACGCAAATGAACTAATGTAGGAAAGACAAGATTTTGATTTTAATTTTTGAAAAGTAAATGCAAGAATATAAAAGAAAGCTAATATAATATGCATGAAATATCTAACATAAAAGATGTAAATCCAAAACCAAAAAGAAAGAGTTGTCTATCGCAGGTTCACCAAAATGTAAGCACCAAAATGCAAGATAGGAAATATGTTTTTTTTTAGTTTGTTATTATTTTATCTTACATTTAAAGGATGTTTGGAAATGTAGGGGGTAAATAAGATGCTCTCCTTTTATCCTTAGATACACAAATGAAGGATCCAAATTGATTAACCCAAGAGGAAGGATCAATGCATAAATGAATCAATCATTTGGAAATAAGAGCAAAGAGGAAGATCTTAAATACCCGTTTATTTATTTGAATGTGCGATAGATTTAGAAAGATTGATAACCTTATTTGAAATGGATAGGAGAAAAGTACTAACCTTGAAATGTTGCAGATCTAAAGAATGTTGTTTTCAGGAGTCTTCACTCAGTTTCTGGAAAATCTGAGACTAGATCTAGAATACAAACGCAGAGACGAACAAAACCCAGAAATATTTTTCTATTCTGGCACAATTCTAATTTGCACCCTCAAGTAAATGTCACCATTGACCCAGAATTTCTGAGTCTGACCTAGGGTAGAATCAACCTAAAAAGTCTTTGACAGGAAATCTATTTTTGGATCCTGAAAGTTTGCAAAAAAGGGTATCTGAATCTGCAATCTAATATGATGTTCTAAACCTGTACCTTCAATAAAAATATATTTGTTTGTTGGGGGGATGCGTTTGCCTTCGTCAAACCCTAGTTTTGGAATTAACCTCAAAGTATAATTGAAATTACATAAGTAAAACAAATTAAATCAACAAATTCACCTTGTTTGTAGAAGTCCTTGTGGCGGATTTGAATCTGTGAATCCACAAGTATGTATGCACCAAAAAAAGGATGTAGAATGTAGAATGTAGAATGTAGGATGTCTTCAATCAATTTCTTGTAGATCTTCAACACCAATCTTAAATGGGTTTTTGAATGGAAAGGGGCTTGGAGGAATATGGATGGAGAAATCTTCAACAAGAGAGCTCCATGGAGCTTGAAACCTTCAATGGCCACCAATGGATCTCCTTGGTGAAAGAAGTGCTTGAGAAGTTCTTGAGAATGGATGAATGCTTCAATGGCTAATTGGCTTGCTTCAAATCTTGATTCTTCACCTTTGGATCTCACTCTTTAATTCTTGAATTCACGCAATGATGGTTATGGTTTCTTGTGGTTATCAAGTCTTAGATTGTTAGAGAAAATAAGAGGAGAAAGCTTCCTTTTATATGAAACTAGGACACAATCTTCTAGAGAGGCCTACATAGGAGAATTAAATTCCCATTAGACCCATACCCCTAGAAGAGGACCTATATAAAATATAATTTAAGATTTGTTGTTCCAAAGACCAAAACAGCCGACCGGGAAGTGGGAGTTAACTTTTTCCAAAGCCCGACATCCGAAAACCCTGAAATTCTAGAATATGAACCCTAGACCTAAAAAAGGTTGATTGTGACCTAGGTCAAGGTCGAGGTTGACCTTGACCTATGTCAAGGTCAAGGTTGACCTTGACCCAAAAATTTCTACCTTGACCCTTGTTATGCCCTGCATCCCCGTCCCTACATTTTGTGTGCAAAATGTTGGGTCCCCCTTTTTTTTTTTTTGCTTTTTCTTTTGTTTCTTTGCTTGTGGCTTTGCCTTGTATTTCCTTCCCTTCTATTTTCTTTCCCCGGGGTTTTCTTCCCCGGTGTGGTGTTCTTTTGTTTGGTTTTCACCTCCGGGACTCCGGTCCCGGAGGTTGTCCTTCGTTGGGAACCGGATTCCGGACTCTGGGATTCTTCGCCATGATGTTCTTAAGGAGATCATTGCGGAAATCCCCAGGCCCGGAGTCCGAAGGTGTTCTTGTCCGAAGATTGCCGAAAGGAGGAGGATTACCTTTTTATCATGGGTATAAATAGAACTTATCTGTCATTTTCACATTTACCACGATCAAAACTTTCAAGCACTTAGAGCGATTAACTGAGCATTTGCAGAGAGTTTATGATAATCAACGCTTAACACTTCCAGTCACTTTTAGGCAATTGTGAGTGCTTCATGGTGGTGATTCTGACCATTTGACAACTTGAGCTATTGTAGAGCTCCCACGGTAACTCCTTTCCTCCACCTTCTGCGTTCTCAGGTTGGTGTTTCCATTTTCTACCTCTCTGGTTTTCTTCTGTTTCATTTGGTTTTGTTTGTCTTGTTTGTTTTGTCATTTTGTTCTGTCATTTGGCCTATCTTTCTATTTTCTGGTTCTACTGCCCGTTGGTGGTCGGCTCTACCAGAGGGTTGTCCACCTTCTGTGTAGAAGTGGTCCATCTGTAAAGTGTGTAGATAGATGTATATATGTTCCACCTTGTCTGGTTTTCCCATGGACATTATTCTGTGTTGTATATTCATGTGTATATATGTATATTTGTGTATAGTCTGGTGTGTATATCCTTCTATTTCCATTTATATATCCCTTGGCCTTCATGTATATCCTTCCAAGTGGCTCGACAAGCTGGTTGAGTCGCCTGTGATGCTGGTTTTCCACCCTTGAACTTGTTTTGGGATAGAAAACCACCTGTTTGAAACTCGGCTCTCGGCCAGTTTCAAACAGGTAGTTTTCTCTCTCTTCCATGAAGTCTGTCAGACCTTCATTTATGTCCCATGTGCACAATCAATTCCAGCCAAGTGGCTTCCACTTTTTGTGCGTTCAGACAGTTGGCTCCGCCATCATCGCCATAACTTCCATTTAATACCTACACATGTGGTGCCCATGTGGGCTTGATCACTTGGCTTTTTACACGTCCTCGCCAACGGTTGTTTCTCTGGGCCCCGGGTCTCTTACCTTCATACATCTTGTGTCTTTACCAAGTTTGATAAAAACCCCAGACCTGGATGTTTAAGGAAAATCTGAAGTTTACGATGTGTTTTTCTTTTTGGTTATCTTTGCATGAAACTAACTTTTCAGGAAAGCAAGCATCACGGTGGTAAGATCTCTAGACCCCAGAATAATTATTTTGATAAATGTGTTCTGACGGTCGCTTTGCCTTGGAGATTCCCAGAGTCTATCTTCCAAACATGTCTGAAGCGTCCGTGTCTTCTCCACTCGGAAGTCCAGAGCTACCTCCCGCAGCAGAAACCAGGGCCGCAGTAAAATCTAAGATGGAGAAAGGCCCTGGAGAAGATGCCCCTGAAAATGAAATTTGTATAGAAAAATGTCATCATGGGCTCAAAGATTGAGTCCAAGGTTAAGCTTATAACTGACACCAGCGTCGAAACATGGGCGGAGATGCATGCCTTGGTGAAAATAATGCACATCCAGCGACAGGCTGGAGATCAATTAGCAATCAACGTCGGGAACTCCGGAATCCTCTGGGCAGCTTGCTTTCTGTGCTTCGTGCAATCTCCAGAGCTTATCTTAACACTAGCAACCAAATACAACTCTTCTATTCGGGCCATTATGCTCGCGGCCGCAAAGCCCATAGGATACCCCACTCCACTGGTGTCCCTCAACCCAGTCACATTCCAGGCGAGCCTAGGAATCCCACAATTTGATAGAGCCATGGTGGTTACAAGGACTGATTCCTTGGCTCAATTTACAAAGCTGGAGGATGCCGCCCGGGTATACATGAATACCCATTAGCTCAAGGCCCTGAAGAGGGACCCAAAAAGAATGAAGATAGAGATTCCCCGCTCTGAGTTTAAAGAGAGCATTCAGATGGGGATAATAGCATTGGCCCGGGTCTTTGAGAAACCCTCCGCCCAAGAGTTTGCTAAATGGATGTACTATTTCCTCCTCGACATCTCCACCAGGGGAGAATACTTTGACTGGGCGACAATAATCTCCAACCATGTCGACTCCCAGTTCCTTCAACTGGACAGGAGGAAGAAGTTCTACATGAGTTCTTATGTTTTTTGGGCCCTAGCGCAACAGAGCCCCATGCCCATAGCCTACTCATAGACGGCGTGCTCAGGATTGGCCCAGGAAAAAAGGCACCGTGGGACCATTTCTCGCAAATTTAATGAGAGGCTAGCTTCCCCAGTTTCTGTCGGGTAAACGACGCGTTCATTTACTACCATCTGTTTACACCCACCCGAGACGCTGGATATCGCCTGTCTTTGGAGGTGATAAACTTGGTCCATAGTTATGGACATTATTACATCCAGTTCCAACAACACACTTACATTAGGGTCACCGGCTTCTCTGGGAAACCCTACTTGTTGCCCAAGCACTGTGGGGACAAGATCGTGTTGTTGGAGTATTGCAGGAAAATCATGGAGGTGCATGCCCTCTTTGCCCTCAAAAAGATACCCAACATCCCATTCCCAATCGCCTGTGAAAATTACACATGCAGCCTGGCTGTCGCAAAGGAGGCGAACAATGAGCTAAAAAGTTATAACTTACAGGAATTTTATTTAGCGCGGAAAAATTTTGATCCGCATGGAAAGATAGCAACAGCACTGCCCCGGGCTTCGGAGCCCCACCACACTCACATAGAGGACTTCTGGGCAGATTTCCAAGATGACATGGAGGTGCGGAGCCGGCACTATATCAGGATGACAGTCGGCATGATGCAAAAGCTGAAGCTCCAGAGATTCCCGACAGACTTCTCGGACGCCGCCCCCACTATCGACCCCCAGTACAAGGCCAAGGGGATCGATAAAATAGCTCTTCCACAAGTAAATTGGGACACCTAGGAAGGGCCTACAATTGAAGACTTCACTCGAGAGGTGGTCGAGCGAAGCCACACCTATTTTAAGAAGGTGTGCCCTGGGAGTACTCGCCAAGCAGCCCAACCGGTGCCAAAGTTAACCCCGCCGCCGGTACCGAAAATGACCCCGAGGGCCGGGACTTCTTCACAGGGAGCAGATAAGGGAAAAAGAATAGACACGACCCCTTCTATGCAAGAAGTCCCCATTATAGAGAAAATAAAGCAGTCGGTGACAGCCTCCTAGTAGATGAGGGAGCAATTAATAACAAGGCTGGCCACCCCACCACTTATGACCGGGCCACTTCATCCCTCTTCCTCCCCATCACTGGCAGTCCTAATGATGAAGGCAACGAGGGTAGATCCCATGGAAGCGGTAGCAATAAGAGATGTAGGGCCACCTTTGATTACCTGCAGAAGGAAGAGCCTTAATAAAAAGCCTAAGGTAGAGCCGGGGTTGGGTACATCCTAGGCCCCACAAGTAGAGATCCTCTCTTCCAGTTCCCCAGAGCCAGAGAAGGAAATAGAGCCTGCAGAAGTCCTAGCCAGTCCCCCTCTACAAGAAGAATTTGATGTATTTACAACCGACGAGTTTGGAAATTTGCAGGGGGACGATGCACAAGTAGAGACAGAGATCCCGAGGTCAGAACAAGAGGCTGCAGAGCAAGAAGATTTTGAACAAGAGCCTGCACAGGTACAAGAGAGGCAGGCAGAAGAAAAGGAGCCAGACCCAGAGATTGCCTCTGGGGCACAAGCGATGCAAGGTCTGGGAGTGGACCAACAGAAATAGGGTGAACAAATGGCATCTACTCGGGGAACTGGACCTTCGGGAACAACTGTAACCCCAGCCACCACGTTCCAAGGGCCACTCCCAAGAACAAATTTTGGGTAGGTGATTACTGCGGCCCAAACTTTGAATCTCAGCCCAACACCTCCCCTACTGCCAAAAGATATACCGGTGGAAGAAGAAGCCTTGGCGGTAGAAGAAGAAGAGCAACAAGAACAGCGTAAAGAAGACCCGAGGAAGCCTACCAGAGTCCAGATAAAGAAATAGATATAGAGGAAAAGGCTGAGGAGATGGAGGTTGATGAAGAAAATTTTGCTACAGAAGAAGACACAGGGAGAAGAATAGATGAGGTCCACGCCACTGAGGAGCAACAGCCGCAGGACATAGGGGAAGAACTAAGGGAATAGATTCTTGCAGAAAATCCACCCCCACCTCCTCAGTGGCTAGTACAGAGCAAAAAAAGGAAATCTTAGTCTGCTCCATTGATTCCTCTATCCCTGGCTGAAATGATGGCCCAAGTCCAAGCCCCACCAAAGGCCAAGAAGGCTCAGACAGTTCACACTCTCTGAACTGGGCCGGGTGGAGAAACAGTTTCCATTGTGGCAACACCTCCCCCAGATGCCGATGAAGCAACCGCAGACCCCGGAGACTACAATGTTGTAGAGGTATCACTAGGTAAAAGGAGAAAGCAAGGTGAGGTAGACTTGCTTAAGGAGGCAGCAAGGGCAGTGGAGGCCCGATATGAGAAAGAGGCCCAGAGGCTCAAATCTAAAAAGGAAAAGAATGCAAACCTTATGGGGTTGCTTACTGAGCTGGCTTGGCCCATCAATGTCGATCCTTCGGGGGCCTCCACCTTAGAAGATCTACCGCAGAGTGATATAGACTCCCTGCGAGTAATGAAGAAGAAAGCTCAGGCAGTAGACGAATGTGTCACCCTACAAATAGGCAACACCCAGCGTTTCCTAGTATCCACCCTCCCAGATCTATACATGGCCCGGGGTAATTCACCAGGCAGAGATTCTTATTGAACTATAGGAGGGTGATGCTAAGAATTACCAGGCGTGGAAGGTGGAGCTCGAAGAGCTCCTTACCCTGGGAGAAGATATGATTTTTGAATCTGGAATTCTGGGGGATGAATCATTTGATTTTGTAAGAACCCAGCACTCCAGACTTGACCTCACATTGGAGATAACTAAGCAACTGGTAGGGTCCCTACAAGATAAGGTAAATGTTGTGAAGTATTCTTCCAATTTATATAAGTCATTTGTAATAAAGACTTCCAGGGCTGACCCCCTTAGCACAGATACATGTACCCCCAAAGATGCAGTTTTGGGGAGTTTTGATGAAATAATATAGTCCCGATATCAATCCCCAGAGGGGATAGATGGGGCCCATATGGCAAAGTTAACCCGCATGATACTTAGTGGTCATGATGCAGCAAGAATGGCAAACAAATTTAAAGAAAATTTTCTAGACCTGGGGGAAAAATTGAAGTGGCCAAGCACCGAAGGGCCAGCCTAAAAGATATAGATGAAGATGGCATTTCCCGCCTCCTCCAGGCTTTCAATGACAACAAACAACCTTGAGCTTTCTCCGAAGGCCGGAGAAAACTCCAACATTGAGTATTCTTTATTCTTTTGGGGACATAAGTTCCCAGATCCCGGAGTCCCAGATCCAAGATTTTGTATTCTTTCAAGTGATCTGCGTCCCGGTCCCCGAGGCCGACCAGTCACTTTCAGAAGCGGTTAATAAAATCATGTCAAAAGGTGGTTGGCAATGTCAAGGAGGTGTCGAATTAACAGTTGGGCTTCTGACAGGATGGTCTTCTCGAGGCATCATTCAAGGGTACACCTGGCACATTCGAGATAGGGCGTCACATTTCCCATTTATGAGGCATGTAGCCTCGATCCCCAGGGGACCTACTTTCTTCCTTCTCCTTCCAGGCTCTTTTCTCAAGAGCGATTCTTCCACTGTATATTCTTGTCTTATTATTCTGACTTGTCAAACCTATTCCATCTCAAGGTCTCTTGTAGGGTGGCGCAGGTAGTATCGGCCCCCAGATATTGTATTTTATTGAAGCATGATGTAAAATAGGGTTAGGGTTTAGGAGAGAAGTTGTATAAATAGCCAGAACGGCTCGTTTCCAAGGGTCGGCGAAATTGATGATTTTGTTGTCCATAGCAATAGCAAAGTGATTTCTAATTTTAAGTTGCAGATCTCAATGCTCCATTGTTTTGGTTTTATATAGTCAAATGCTCCCCTGGAGCCACCATTGTATCACGCACCAGTGCTTGCTGGAAGGAACATTAATAAAGAAGGAAGAATTCTTGGCAATGATGTTGTTGGCATTCCTGCTTCTGGGTTAATGGTATTTCATATTTTAATGTTCTTTATGTCTTCTACTCTGATATGTTAAAGTAGATTAATGACCTCTTTACTCCCACTACTGATAAAATTCTAGCTGATGGTTATGTATTTCTTCGGTATTTAAGTGTAGTCTATCAGAGTATTATTGATGTTCCAAACATTTCAGCATGACTATAGTTAGATGAAATATTTCTAACCCTACAGGATCTTTTTCATTTTATTTGCTAAGTGTAGAATGCTAGGGGAAACCTTACTGTATTGAATCTTCGGAGGTAATGAGTTGAAGAAACCAGCTATCCCCCTCGAAAATAGTCACTTCTCCCAACCGAGCCCCGCGCCGTCGTGACCCGACACCCAGGTGCTTGAAGGCCTGGGGAATTTAATTTCCCTGGAAAACCTTTACAGGCGGAGTTGGCCGGTATCCCCGGAACCCAGTGATAACTTATGACTGTTGGCAGACCCGGTCAGCAAAGCCCCGTCAACAGACCCTGAGGTCAAAGTTCCAGTTTTTCATTCTAGGGTTTCTGAAATAGGCTAGAAAAAGTGGAAATGGGGCAGAACAGGAGGATAAAGCCATATCCAAGTCAAGGACCCATTCAAGGTGCTTGACATGACCCCAAACCACTTACTTGGAAGGTTAAACCAGTCTACAATGGAAGCGCTTCCATTTTCTGACTATACAACACTCTATGAAATGATAGGAAAAATGGTAGAAAGATACCTATATATTTAGTATTTTCAATAGAATGTAAACTCTATAGGGTGTAGGCATTATTTCTTTGATTGTCTAAGACTTTGGATCAATAATTTTGATCCATAAGGTGTGCTCCCTATAGCTTATGCACCCTATAGTGTGTATGCCCTATTGCTTTTGGGGGACCAAAAAAAATTTTGTCACCTTTTTGGTCCCCCATCTTTGTGCACTTACCCTATAAGGAGTTATACTTTTTCCATGATAATAGTAATAGAATTGTCTCTAATAATTGCATTCAATGTCCTTTTCCCTAGAGTTGTACATGATTAAGACAATGAAGAATAAATTTAAAAAAGAGTATGAATATCATCAAGTCAAATGAGTTGAAGTTAAATTCAATATGGATGGTTGCCTAGGTAAGTTGGATTTTGTAAGTCTCAAACATCATGCCCATTATTAGGGTTATCAGACAAATTGATGGAGCACAAAATGAGTGTTTCTTAGAATGGATGGTTGTCCAACGGCTCAAAAGATATATGGTTTGAGAGTTTGGAGAGGTGGTAATCTATGAACATGGGAGTTTAGCTCAAGAGCTAAACCTTTACAAGGATTTGAGGTAGCTTAATGGAGTTCTACATGATTTATAATTTATTTTCAAAGTAAACCTTTCAAAGAATGATAAATTCATGGTTCAAAGTATTTTTAGTTTGATATGCTTTATTGTTAGTTTATTTTTTAATGCAATGAGCCTTAAGAGGATGTATTAGAATTATATTATTTATGATTATTCCAATATAAGGCTTACTTATATAATAAAGTAACTTTAGAGACTTAAGTGATCTATTATTGTTAGGATTTAAGGTGAGTCATGTAGTATTTATCTTGTTGCATATTTAATTAGTTTCATCATCCAATCTCTATATAAGGTTATTAACATCATTATAATTAATATTTTTATATCTATGAGAATAATTATATTTTGTGTTTTATTAAGTTTTCCAACAATCAAGTTATACACTCATGTTGGTGTTCTATTTTATGGTGTCTTATATTATTTTGTAGCACAAAAAATCATGTGTAACATTGTTTGTTTCTCCCCCATATACTACCTTTATAACTAATATTTTCACATTTTGTGTATCATCCTAAAATGTTAACACTCATTACTGGTTTCTCTATTAGGACCTATAGCCTCTACTTTGGTGATTTCAAGGTCTTTTTATCTATTATGCTTGATCCTGACAACCTGTAATTCAAATTATGGCCTTTTTTGATCATCCCAACACTCTGGCCCCATTTTGGGAAAATTTTCAAAGGTTCATAATGGCTAAGACGTTATGCACCCAGGTACATAATAGTCTAGTCATTATGTAACCCTTAAAATGGCCTCAAAATGGGCCCAAGGCCCTATGTCAAGATTTCAAAGGGAAATCTCTCTCTATAGTTGCCCTAGCTTAATTCTGAATCCCAAAATGATGGACTAAAGTATACAAATTGTGTATCTCTTCTCATTTTTTGTATCATAATCATACTCAAGCTGTTATGCAAGTATTTTTATTTTTGAGAGCATTCAAGCATTTAAGTACTAAAGATAAAGTCAAGATCTTAAGCCAATGCATTCTTCTTCAATTATATCAAGGCATTCTTCTTCAATTTGGAGAAAGATTTACAAGATTACATGCTTTACATTCATGCAAATTTATTTCATATTCCAAGGTTTATTCCAAAACAAGGATTTGACCAAGTAAAACCCCTTTAGACAATGTTTTCCCTATTTTTTGTTATAGGAATTGGATACAGACCTATGATTTCATATCAGGAAGGTATAGGCTGTTATAGAGATCCCAGTAAAATTTGAGCCAAAAACCCAGAGTAGATAGTGAATCAGTCACTCTATACTCTGGTACATAATGCCTCATATGTTTTGTACCCTCATGTTCAGCCCCAAATTTTCAAGATCAAAAGTTGATAGGTTAAAGAGCTCAATTCCAAAGTTACAACTTGTTTTGAGATCTGAAAGTCAGAAAAACAACAGACAAATAGAAAGGTCTTCATTATCTCTCAGGTGCACTTTTATTTTATTGCATTTACATTTCCTAGCTTAAAATCATTTCCAATTTTCAAAAAAATCCACTTGAAGGAAATAAACCATGTCCTGATTAGTGCTTGAATCCATATTTGAGGTGCTTGAATCCATATTTGAGCCTATTGGGGCATTTGAAAAGGGGATGTGATTTGGCCTCTTTTTTATTGCATTCCCCTTTTCCTATTTTCCTTTTGGTGAACCCGGCTCTTATTACATACTTTTTATTTTGGGAGTTATATTAATACTCTTTACAGATATCTAGATCTATTTTGAATGTATTGCATTATTCAATCTTTACATTATATTTCTACAATCTATGGTATCTTTACCTTAAATAATAGAACGGGTGAATATTATGGTATCTTTGAAAGTTTGGATAGATTATTGGCTTCCTATTTTTGGGTTGGAGGTAGTCTAACTACTACTTCTAAAATTCTTGATTAGAGGGGCTCTCGTCATTGGCCTATTAAATTATTGGTCACTTCTATTGTAGTTCCTAAAAAACCTCCTTTTAAGTTACAGTTGATGTATCTTTGGGACTCTTCCCTCCATGACTTAATGCCCCAATGGTGGAGAGATGGTGGCCCTTCCTATGGTATTGTTATGTATTTTTTTTCAAGAAATTGTAATTTTTTAAATCAAAGCAAGAAATGGAATGAATTCTTCTTTGGGAACCTTTATGTTGTGAAGAGGAAGGTTCAAGAACACCTAGATTATCACATGTAAAATATGGGATTTTTGGATAGATTTTTGGCTTCCTATTTTTGGGTTGGAGGTAGTATGACTACTACTTTTGAAATTCTTGATTGGAGGGGCTCTGATCATTGGCCTATTAGATTTTTGTTCACTTCTATTGCAATTCCTAAAAATCCTCCTTTTAAGTTCCACTTGATGTGGCTTTGGGACTCTTCCCTCCATGACTTAATGCTCCAATGGTGGAAAGATGGTGGCCCTGCCTATGGTACTTTAATGCATTCTCTTTTCAAGAAATTGTAATTTGTTAAATCAAAGCTTCAAAAATGGATTAGATTCTACTTTGGAAACCTTTATGCTATGAGGAGGAAGGTTCAAGCACACCTATATTATCAATCGTAAAATCTAGGATCTTAGTTTTTAAGAGGATTTGGCCAGAGCGAAATTCCAAGTTGTCATGGAATTGGAGGAACAAGAACTTAGGGAGGAGATTTTTGGAAGAAGAAGGTCAAGGTTTATTGGCTTTAGGAAGGGGACATGAATATTTTTGTTCCATAAATTAGTGAAATCTTGTTAAAATAGGAGTTATATATCCTCTTTGGTTAATTCAAAAGGAATTCAATTGTCTTCTCTATAAGTTCTATCTTGTGACGATACTCATTAATTTATTATTCTCTCTTTTCTAATGACTCACCTCTTGTTGAGAAGGACAAGAATGCAATCCTTTCTTGTATTCCCTCTCTATTCACCAATGTGATGAATGATTCCATCATGCGTATGATATCTGTGTTTGAATTGGAGGAGGTTGTCGTTGGGATGCATAAGGGTAAATCTCCAGGCCCTAATGGGTTTCTAGTGGAATTTTTCAGGAATTTTGGGACATTGTTAATTTGGATTTTCTAGAGGTGTTTTGAGAATATTATAAAAACAAAAAAATGCTCAGGGCCTTGAATTATACTTTCCTTGTTCTACAAAATTATTACTAAGTTGATTGTTGAGAGGATCAAACCTTGGCTTCCCACATTGATCTTAGATGAGCGAGGGGTTTTTGTGTCAGAAAGAAAAATCCTTGATGGGAAGGTAGTTTCTTCTGAATTCATTCACTCTATGAAAAATCCTGAGGAGAACTCTATGTTCTAATAGGATTAAGTAATACTAAGAGGGGGTGAATTAGTACTACAACACTTTAAACTTGAACTTAATAAATTCCAACTTAACCAAATAAATATTGAAATGAAAAGAATATAAACACAAAAAAAAACTCATAATACCATTAATTTTTTGTTGAGGAAACCCTGGCCAAGGGAAAACCCTAGTGGGGATGGTACCCACAAATATGCACTAAAAGTATATTGTTCATGTTAAGAAACCTGGCCCTGTTAGGAGCTGAATATTACATTAGCACATTTCCTTTTTAGAGCAATACAAAAACCTTGTTAAAGGTATACTGAGCTCATGATGCAGTGCATGTCAGAAAATCCAATAAATGGACTATCCAAACTTGTAGCCAAACAACACTCACAGCGGAAACAACATCACAACAAGATATATCAATATCAACTTATATTATCTCATAATTCCAATTACATGCAACATGTCAAGCTATAAGGCCTTCTCGGTTAGGGCCAAAACAACAAAAACATCAAAAATATCTCGTAGGATCCATCTTCACCAGTCTACCCTACATCTAAGTGGAAGAAACTATATTTGAACTTGTGCTTGCAGTCCACCAAGCAATATTACAAATTTATGTCTACCCACTTACAACTATCTACAACACTTTACGAATTTTTAGCCTCTCAACCTTTTTTTCCTTTCTAAAACATCAACCTCGACTCTCTTTTATACAACACAACCACAAGTTGGTGTGTAAGAAATTATTAAATGACCCATTCAGAAATTAAAATCTATGATGGACAAATATTAAATGCACCAGTCGGCTACAAATAACCACCAAATACATAGAAGAAAACACCAACTTAGATTTAGGTCCCCACAAGATCTAATGCATCAAATCTGCATGCCTCAAAACTTAACACAATCCCAATGCCCCCTCAAATGCTGGATGCAATCTCCAATGCCGACTCAATCCAAAAACACAAGTCGGTGAACTCCAATAACCAGTCGTAAAAAAAGAACACCAAGACCTAGACCACTCAGTAAGACAACAGAAACCAGTCGGTGAAGTCACCAAGCCAACTCTTCCAAACACACAACACCGAGCGATAGAATCCTAACCAAGACACCACTGAGCTGAACACACCGAACAGCTACCACCGAGCAGTGTAACTCCGAGTAGAATACCACCAAACACCACTGAGTCCATTTGTGAAGCAACACATCTTCCAACTAAGAACTACCACCAAAGTGATCGAGCACCTCAAGTCTTCAACCAATTTTACTACTAAAACCAAAATCAAACCGAAACATATTTTTGGTGATATAGGATTGCCAACTACCCCAGGATTCTCCTACATCAGCTCACTTCTTATACAATCATAAATATGATTATGTTACAAATCTTTATCAAGAATGAACAATACAAGCATCTTCTATGCTCAATTAGTTCTATGTGTAGCTTGCATCACCATCTATTTTATTCTGACACCAAAATGCATCCATTCATTTGTTCGCATTACATCCATAAAATCTCATCATACTTCTCTTCTCAAAACCTCTTTAGATATATATCTTATTACATTACCTAATCTGCTCCCAATTACATCACAAAATAGAATTAATACTTATACGACAATTATACACTATCAAAACATAGGTAATCCACAATCTGAATCCAACTTAGCACATTTGGACTTTGCATTATACTCCCTCAATCATTGTGACCTTTCATTTGTGTTCTATCACTGTTACTCTATCTTCGCATAACTTTATCATACTTTATCTTTCATTTCTGAACTCCAAAACTCAAGTGACCTTAACAAAAGGTCATACATATCCAAAAATAGCTTCTCCTAAGCTCGCATGTCTCTATTCATCATATACTGTCTTCGCTGACCAAAACTATACTGCTATACTCTGTAATTTTGCTTTTTGTTCTTAGTCATTTTGCAAGTTGTATCTCCAAAACTGTGTATGAAACCAAGTGACCATCCATACCATATTTTTTTCCATAAATGAAAACCCTCAAGTGTTCTAGAACACTCCTGAATGAACCACTTTCCAACAATCTCTCCCTTTGGCATTGATGGAAACACTTAGTGAAAAATGACTAAGTGTCAATACCAAAAAAAGATATACACAACACTCTTTATCTCCTTTACATATTTTCTTCTCCTCTATTTCTTCTCTATACATTTTTCATATCTTCTCTTCTCCCCCTTTGACATCAATGGAAAAGGTATGCAAAAATGTATAATACATAACAAAATTGTTCCACTGCTTACCAAACAGTTTATACCATCTTTAACACAATATGGAATGAGCTCTCCAAGATCTTCACTTCCTCTAACCAAGTTTTCACCGGTATCTGACTCACATGAATTAGCCCATTTAGTGAACACAGAGATGTCTCTGCTTCCTTTATCTCAAAAGGCATATGTTCTATGAGGTTATGCGTTGTCTTCTCCATGTTAGAAAGATATGTCTCAAGAATTGATAACTTAGAAGTAATTAAACTCTTCAGCATACCAAGTCTTCCCACAACTCTCCCTTTCTCTGTATCCAAAACACTTAGTTTTTCCAATATCCTAGACACTTCTCTATCTAACTCTAATATATAGTGTGAAGAGGTCTCACAAGCATTCATCATATTGTCTAGAGTTAGTCCATCCTTTTCTATTATCTCCCAATTTTCTTCATGTGTCTAATAGGATTTATACAATAACTATATAACTTCCTTCCATGTGAAACACAACTCCTTGCCTCAGATATGGTTTTGTTCAATATGCCCAAGTCTCATGAGATATACTTGCATATTTCCTCCAACTTCTTCATGAGGTACTTCTTCTCTGCTTTCTCTTCAGCAATCTTCTCCAATGACTCATGGTGACTATCAAAATCATCCAATACCCTATTCAAGTTATCTACAGTGTCCTTTGATTGGAAAAAAAAAGGTATAGGTAGAAGTTTGTTGACAGTATCAACTACTCTTTCCATTACCCTTGTCTTCTTCTCACCTTTCTTCTTTGATCTCTCTTTCACTTTAGCAAATGCGATGAAGGACAGCTTCATCAACTCATCCTCATCCATACTCTCAACATCAATGTTCAGATTCTTACCTACACTTTCCAACAATAAAGATAAAGAAACAGATGCATGAGTTGCTTGTTTCATTTCAACTTTATTCATTGTTTCCTTCTCTTCTTCAACTTCGCTCACTTTCTTCTCTTCTTTCTCTTCCATTTCTGGAAAAATTATTCCTTCAATTTTGGTATCCTTCTCAAAAGGATTACTGACATCCTGTCAAGTGTCCAAAGACACAAGCACATTGGAAAAAAATTAATTTGGTTGCTTCATAGTACTCATCAATTGAGTAGTGTCTTTGCCCATTGATTTGTCAAGACTTATTTATGCCATCCTTGATGACTCACCTCTTTCAATATTTTTAGGCTTAGTAGCCTTTGGTGGTGAGTACTTCTCAAGTTGAGTATCCATTAGAACCTTATCCACATCATTCTATGTTTCCTCAATCACTTAATCGTACCTTCTCCCCATTATATTTTCCAATCTTAACTTGGATCTCAGCAAAGGTTTTAAATCTTTTAATATCTTTTCTATTTCTTTGACTGAAACAATAGGTAACATTTCTTCAATTGCTTGTGCTCTGATTGTTTCATCTTCTATATGTGCTAACTGTTTCATTATTTCCAATTTCTCAAATTTCTTCAAGTATATTACCTTCAACTTCTAACAAGTTCTTCTTAAAAGAAAGTAAATGATTTATTACCATGTCTTCAATCAAAATTTTATCAGATTCCTCATACCTCTCATAGTATTTGATCAAGGTGATCATCTTTTCCTACTCAATTATCATCTTTTCCATTATTTTTATGTCAGGCTTCCAAAGTTGTTTCGCATCAATGCTCTTCTCTTCTACTTTCTTCTTTTCTCCTTTCTTCTCTTCTCCCTTCTCTTCAATTTTTTCCTCTGTCTCTTAGGTGGAGAGTCTTGTTTGGTGGACCTTGTGTTCCTTCTTCGCAATTCCTTAATTTTCTCTTTTTGTGATGCTCTCTTTAGTGGTGTAGGTGTAGTCTCAAATATATCAATCACAGTAGAAGGTTGAATAATTACCTTCTCAACTTATGGAGGTGCAAGGGCTGAAGGACAAGTGCTCACCAACCTAGAATCTCTTTCTATCATATTCTTTCTTACCTCTTACATCTCCTCTTTTTTTTATATCATCCTTGGCTGCTATATCATCTACCAAGTTGGGTACTTTCCTCTTTCTTACACCTCTAGTTTGTTCTTCCTTTATCTTCGTTGACTTCTCTTCATATGTACCCCATATTTCTTTGAATGGATCAATTTTGGAGGATAGTATGTGTTCTACTTGCATAGTCAAGACCTCATAACTGACTTCATATACTAGAGGATAACACCACTTCTTTCTAGGTTGTATTGCCTCAAAGCAAACATAATCAGTTTCAACCATGAAATAGATTGAATCTTTATATTTTTCTACCAATGCCTCAGGGATCTTCATTCTTTCCTCCATTTGTCTCTGCAAAATTTTGATCATCCCAAATAAATCACCATCAACCCATGTGTTATTATGTCTTCTATAGCTCTGTGTTATCTAAATTCCAGTGGGTTCACTATCCTTCACAGCTCTGCGGTGCATACCAGGAAAGTTATGAACAATATGGATATACATGTGTATCAGTAGAGATCCAAACCTAAATGCCTTTGAATTATCCTTCTTTATTTGCTTCACATTCTCCAAAAAATGTTGTGCAAGTACTTCACAAAGGTTATACTTAATGTTTTCCTTAACCATTTTATATGCCATCAAAATCACTTCTACTGATACTGAGTTAGGTCGACTGTTGTAATGAAGCTTATATCCTAGAATCATTGAAATAAATCTAACATCTTGCTGAAATGTATCATTAACTATCATCGCTCTCTTATCCCATCATGAATGTGTTAGGGTCTCCACCATTTTCTTTGTGTTCTTCTCTACAAAAGGAATGACTCCAGAATTATCCAATCCTATTATACTATGAATCAATTTGTTGCATGTCTTCACATGTTAATCTCCAAGCCAAATGAACTGATCGTGAAATCTGCTTATAATTATCTTAATCCATTCCTCTTCGTCGAATTCGTAAATTTGAGTCATCCACATGATACTAAGGTTCTCAAGATGTGCGAACTCATCTTTCATTTTACCATCTTCTCCAATCATGTCTTTCATCTCTTTATAGATCTCAAGTCTCCCAGAGACTCACACTTATAGTGAATGTAATCCCTAATGGCTTTGACATGTAGAACGTCGTAGGGTGTTTGCGAAAACACACCTTTGGGATCATCTTCAAGTGATTTGAATGGGTGTTTCTTAAACTTATACATAGGCCTTTCAGTGACATCAAAAATCAATAGAGTATCCATAACCAAAGCTTTGAAAAATATCTAAATAAATTTTATCTGCTGACTTGTGAATTTCTGCTTCGATCAAACACTTAACAAACTTTCTTCTTTGCTTCTTTTTCTCTAAACTCTATTATCCTTATGCTTTGTTCTTTGAATGATGTCTAAATAAGTTTTTTTTAGGGATCTTATACTTAACTATGTATAGAAAGGATACAGTTCCCAATAAACTCATCTTTGCATATAATTCAGTCGATTAACAATTTGGAAATCACATGATATAAATAGTAAGGCAATGCAATATCAGATATATGTTCCACAACATCTCTACATACTCTCACTAGGCTCGCAAGAGCTTACTCCTCAAAATTAGAAGTTGGATAGATTTTTTATGTTTCCTTCCAATGCTCCTCCTAAGGCCATGCTTGGCCATCTAGGTTGATGTAGCAATGTTAGCATCAGGCGAAGGCTCAGTAGCATCTATTGCTCTCCCTGAACCAATACCTCACCTATTTCTTTTATCTCCCATACCTTACCACTTTTTTCATCTTTTCATTTTCTGAAATGACTCTTGAATTCATCTATGTATTCTACAAGACTCTTACCAGTATCACCAATGTTCTTCTTTACAACCATAGGTGGTGTTCCTCTTCTACTATCAGTTTCATTGTATCTACAAAAAATTTCTATATGTCCTAGATTCTTACATTTGTAGCATGTAGGAGGTGATCTGTTCTGATTAACCTACAACTTACACTACATTGTGATGTCCCCAAAGTTATTGCATTTGTAACATGTGATCTTAGTTTTTATTTCTTCCCTAATATAATCTTGTTTTCTTCTTGATTTATCAAGTTTCCTGCATTCTTCTTTCCTATGTCCATATGCATGACAATTGTTATAATAGCCATTAAAGGATTTGAAAGGGACTTTACCTTTGCAGGCTCTCTTCATGTGTCCAAATTTTTTGCATCCAAATCATCTACCTCTGAAAGGTTTGATCTGTTCTTTAGGTTTTTCAAGAGTGGATCTTTCTCCATCAATCTTCACTTCATATTTTTCTTCCTGAGTCTTTGAACATTCAGCTTCATTGAAGCCAACTCCAGTCATGTCTCCTTTAGTTTTTTGTCTATCTCTTTGTTCATCGATCAAGTCACTTCTCATGTGAAGTTTCTCAATATGTTTCTTCTCCTCAACCAGTTCTCCTTTTATGATCTGATTATATTTCTCTAATTCCAAATACTTTTTCTTGTAGTGATCAAGTTCAGTATGCATTTGTCCCATCTGAATATTAGCATCTTTTAAGGTTTCTCCAATTTTGTTTCTAGCATCCTTTTCCTGTTGAATTTATTTAGCCATCTGTAGTGAAGTAGTTTCATGATCGAGCTTCAAAGTATCTTTCTCTTGTTCAAGTTGTTTTATCTTATTTGATGTGTCATTTTCTGAATCTTCTTTTAATCTTATCCATAAGATATTGTCTCTGATTTCTAGAAAGTTCAAGTTATTCTTTCAATTTCTTGATGAATCCCTCTTCTCTTCTCAATTTGAATTTTAAGTCATCATTTTATGCTTTAGCTTTCTCAAGGTCTTCAAGAGCTGCTTCAAATTTTTCCTCCAAAATTTTAGAATCCATTTGATCTCCCTTAAGCTATTAATATTTCTCTCCAAGGGCCAATAGCTCCGATACCAATTGTTAGGAAAAAGTAATACTGAGAGGGGGGTGAATCAGTATTACAACACTTTAAACTTAAACTTAATAAATTCCAACTTCACTAGATAAATATTGAAATGAAAAGAACATAAACACAAAACACACAACTCATAACACTATGCATTTGTTGTCAATGAAATTCTGGCCAAGGGAAAACCCTGGTGGGGATGGTACCCACAAATATGCACTAAAAGTATATTGTCCATGTTAAGAGACCTAGCCCTGTTAGGAGCTGAATATTACATTAGCACATTTCCTTGCTAGAGGAATACAAAAACCTTGTTAAAGGTATACTGAGCTCACTACTCATACAATCATAAATATGCTTCTTTTACAATGCTTTATCAAGAATGAACAATACAAGCATCTGTTATGCTCAAGTATTACTAGTTGTAGCTCGCATCAACATCTTTCTGATTCTGACATCACAATGCATCCATTCATTCGTTCTCATTATATCCATGCAATCTCATCATACTTTGCTTCTCAAAAGCTCTTCATATATATATATA
>MU224499.1:403972-426237 GCA_018584345.1 Thuja plicata
ATACTCCCTCAATCATCGTGACCTTTCATCTGTGATGTATCACTATTACTTTGTCTTTGCATGACTTCATCATACTGTATCTTTCATTACTGAACTTCAAAAATCAAGTGGCCTTAACAGAAGATCATACATATCCCAAAATATCTTCTCCTAAGCTTGCATGTCTCCATTCATCTTATAGTGTCTTTGCTAACTAAAATTGTACTGCTATACTCTGTAATTCTGCTTTATGTACTTAGTCATTTTGCAAGCTATATCTCCAAAACTGTGTATGACACCAAGTGACCATCCATACTAGATGTGTTGTCATAAATGACAACCCTCAAGTGTTCCAGAACACTCTTGAATGAACCACTTGCCAACATGTTCATCAAATTGTATATGGCTAAAGCATATGATAGAGTTAAGTGGAGCTTTCTATAAAAAACTATCATTGTATTTGGCTTTAATTTGGACTAGGTTAGGAAGACTATGATTTGTGTTACTTCATCATCCTTCTCTGTTATTCTAAATGGGGAGTCTTCTGATTTATTTGGCACCTCTAGGGGTCTTCATCAAGAGGATCCTCTATCTCCCTATTTGTTTATTATTATGGCTAAGTACCTTGGTAGATTTATTAAGTCTTGAGTTTCTTAGGACCTTATTCCTGGCTGGAGTTGGGGTATTGGGTTGCCTAATCTTTCTCATCTCTAGTTATTGGATGATAGTTCTCTTATGGTAATTTCTCAGTTGTGTAAAATTGAGTCATTTAGGTGAATGTTGGATATTTATTTAATTGCTTTGGGTCATAAAGTCAATGAGCATAAATCCTCAATCCATTTTTTAATACTCTAAAACCTATCTAGACGAGGATTGCTAACATCTTGAGGTTTCAAATTGGATCTCTCCTCCATCTTTATCTATGCATTCCTATTGTTTTTGGTAAGAAACCTAGGCTTTCTAGAAAAATTTGCTTGATAAGTTGCATCATACAATTAGCAACTGGAATCATAGGTTGTTGTCTACTACTACTCGGGCGACCCTTCTTCAATCAATGATCCAGGCTCATCCTATTTATAGAATTTTAGTTCAAGCGACCCCTATGTATTTTATTAAGGAATTTGATTCCCTCTCGCACCAGTTTCTTTGGAGTGTTAATTTGCAAAATTATAAGTGGAGCTTAATTAAATGAGATTATATTAGTCAACCTAAGAAGGAGGGGGTCTTGGCCTTTGTTCTGCTATCTTGAGTAGATAGGCTCTTGCAACCAAATTATATTGGTGTTGGTGTAATAGTTGGAATCATCTTTGGGCATGCATTCTCATGCATAAGTATTTACAAGGAGATGACTATTTGGATATTTCTCGCTATCCTTTCAAAGGAAGGGCTTCTATGGTTTGGAACACTCTGAAAATAGGGGCTCAGCTTGGTTAAGAGGGGCCTTATTTGGATCTACAACAGGGGTTGTTAAGCTCTCTTTTAAACAAATTATTGGGATGGTAATTCACCTCTTCTTTCCATGTATCTGCATCTGCAGCCCCTCTGTGATTTTTTTATTACAGATGGATGGGATAAGGTTTTGCATTATCAAATTGTTCATAATTTAGGCTTGGTTGTTGGTTATATATGGAAGGATTCTTTTGAATGGCCTCTAGTAGGTTTAGAGAGGGATCATCATGAGTTGACTTGGGTTCTTTCTTCTCGAGAGTGTAATTCCTTGGTGGGACAGGATGTCCTAGCCTGGGGTAATGATTTGTCTAGTAAATAATTTGTTTTTGTAGGGTACTTGGAGCTTAGTAGACAAATTTTTTGGTGATATTGAGGTGCCTTGGTGGAAATAGGTTTGGAATAAATTTTCTTGGCCCAAATACAATTTCACGTGGTTGGTGGTTCAAAATCGATGTCTTAGCTGGGATAATTTGTGCAAATGGGGCTTTCATGGCCCCTCCATGTGTGTCTTGTGTTGTAATATTGAGGAGTTTATTTCTCATCTTTTCTTTCAGTGCTCATTTGCCAAAGAGATTTGGCACTTTTGGTAGGGTGTTTGGCGTCAAACCTATTTGCATCTCTCCTCTTTGTCTAAGTTTTGTGCTCATTGGGTTAAAACCCCTGCTAAAACTTATTTTCTTTAGATTATGTTGGCTCTTGGTCCTTTTATCATTTGGCATGTTTGGTTGTAGATGAATCACAGGATTTTTCAGGATGCTAGGCTGGTTGCTATACACTTGTGGTGGAAAATTATTCATTATATTCATGAGACTGTTTTGGCCAATTGTCATTTGTCTAGAGATGTGGATCCTGGGGATGTTATTATTTGCAATTGTCTTAATTTTCCTCTTCAAGGGAATGATCTAGTGTATGTTGGTCAGGTCACAAGTAGTAAATGCAGACATCCTTTGTGAAGGGTCAATCGGGAAGGTCGTTGGACACCACCTCTTCATGGAGTTTTAAACATTAATACTAATGGTTCATCTCAGGGGAATCCTGGGCATGCTGGCATTGGGGGAGTTGGTGAAGATAGTTTGGGTGCTATTCAATTTATTTATTTTGGTTATAAGGGCTTTCATAGGAATAATTTAATGGAGGCTCTTATCATTTTGTATATTGTTGAATGTTATTGTCCTCTTGGCTGGAGAAGGATTATTTGTGAGTCTAATTCTCAAGTGGTGGTGACTTTGTTATCTAGGCAAGAGCTTCTGGATGTTAGTTGGCACTTAGCTTTGGTTATCAGAAAGATTCTCCAATTGTCCAGCTCCTTTGAATATGATATTTTTACACACATTCCTAGGGAGTGGAATGGTGTTGCAAATTGCTTGGCCAAATGGGCTTCAAATCACATGCAAGATTGGGATATAATGGATAAGGGGCAATTGTCTCTTTATATGTCGCATATGTTAGATCAATTAGTGGATAGTGAGAGTGTTCAGTACTGCTCCTTTTGTTGGGTTCTCAGCTTGTTTTGTATCTTTTTTTGTGTTTGAATAAATTTTTACCCCTCTTTTAGTATTTTTTCTTGTATTTAAATAGGCATTCAACAAACTCATTTTAAATTTTTACTGTAAATTAAAATAATGCATAATTAATGAACAGAATTTTGACAAAATTCTTTGAAAGATTAAACTATTCTAATTTTAAAAATTAGAATAGCATTCAAAAAACTTAATTTTTATATTTATTAAGATTTTATTGATTAAACTTATGTATTTTCCCATACATTTTGTAAAATATAAATATGCTAGTTTAAAATCAAATCTATTATCCACAAAAGTTCATTTAATGATTAAATCACATTCCACAATGATATGCAAAGGTAATGTTTCTTGAATATTTCCATGAATTAAATTTGTTTATCTTTTTCCATGTGGTCAATAGCTAACCTTAATTCTTTGCATTTCCTGAATAATGACATGCTAGATCTTGTCTTGGAAGGTAAATCCAAGGCATTTGTTATGATGCAATTTAAGCAAGAGGGTCAACCTAAACCTAGTATCCAAAAATACATGGCATGTCCAAAAAAAAAAAAATAGTCATTAAATTTTATAGGATCTTCCTTCACACGCTTAGGAAAAGAGCCTCATCTACTAGGCAACAAAAATGGACACAAGGTTGAATATGCCCAATGGTGGATGACATCCTTCAATATCAAATTATCCTCTATTTTCACCATCCCCTATTCCTCTACGTGTGACAGCCATTATGGTCTTCTAATTTTCATTTGAAATCACCCATGAAACTGCCCACAAATTCTCGAGTTCACATGATTTAGGCCACCATAATTCATCCCAAAATAGCTTTAAAATGCACAAATCACACCTTTCAGAGCAAAACTGACTTCTTGTTGGGTCATTGAACAAAATTTCCGTAGCTATGAAACTTCTAACTTGATTCAGCTTTGTTATTACTTCAAGCTAAAGGAAACGTGAACCTCATAACAGTAGGCAAACATGGTAAAATAGGCCAACTTGTTGAAAATGTAATGCTATGAGTCATTTGAAAAACATGTAACACTAAATCTTTTGCTCCAACTGTCATTCATTCCCTGCTGTCGAAGTTGTTGACGAAGTTTCATAGGTCGGTGGTGTTGAAGATGACAATGTAACCGAAGATGCTACATAACTAAAGATGCACCATATGTTTATGGCGTTGCCAAAGTGAAGTCACTACACATGAAGATATACCCAAATTGTATGATGGTGATCTAGTCAGCTACAACGTCTTCCTTGATCTCTGTGATTCAATTATTATGTTATTTTTGCATGAATAGGAATACAATCAAAACTTTCTAAACTTTCTTTTATTTGTCTTTGGGTGATCTAAGAATATTTATGAATATGATGGTCTTACATCAAGTAGGTAGGATAGGTGGTAGATTCACATCTTGTTCTCTTCTTAACCTTTGGTGAGTATGTCTGACAAGATCATAGTTATGAAAGTAAGGTATACAATGTAAGTCATGTTGGCAGATGGTTAAAAATCAAAAGATTGATCATAATAAGTTTGTGGATCGGGACTAGAAAATAGAAAGTAAAAGTATTTCAAATTAGTAAAAGAAGTGTAGAGTAAGTCGGTATAAAGCTTTGTTACTAATCAAAAGAATATCATCATTTATGTGTGGGTGATTAGTAAGAATAATTTTACATGTAAGGATATTTCAATAGACACATCTTAATTTCGCAGAACTTCTTCAACAAATTTTATAATGTCATTATACATTGTAGAATAAGGCATAAATAATAAGGTCTACTTTAGAAGCTAAAAAGTATCATCAAAACATAAGCTATCATTATGAAAACTATGTGAATCGAAAATATCTATAGATCCAACATGAGACATAGAAGATTGATCATCATATATTGCATCATCTTGAATGAGGGAGATGGTTCATTCAAAGCACATGGATCTACAGAGGTAACACTATCATGGCATGTAAGAGGGATGTCATTACTAGATACACTAGTGACATGTGTAGGTGAATCACATATTAGATCATTTATGATGTATGATCATCGTTGTTATAAGGAATAAGATCATCATGAGATCTATAAAAAGATGAACTAAGCATATGTAATAAGATAAGAGGTTTGCTAAACCAATTCAATGTAAGACAAGGTTGATAGAACAACACCTTTATAGAACGTGCATATTCTTACTATAGGTCATAAGTATATAAATGATGGATACATTATAAAATATAAAAGAAACAAGCACATATCAAAGTTTGAAATAAATAAATGTAAATAAGTCAAGGAACAAACCTTAAAAGGCGTCATGATGATAGGAGTAATATAGGTTCAAAGTGTGGGATAATAGATAAATCATAATGTATTCTCAAACCCTAAGTAAAAGATATAAGTACAAAAATGAAAACATTAAAATAGAATAAAAAAAAAGTATATCAAATTTGAAAACCTAATGTTTGTAAAAGGAAATCCTAGGTTGTTGACTTATAATGTAAAGGAAAATAACATTTCCTTCAAACTTAGCTTAGCCTTATCAACAAAAATGCATACACAATCAGAAATGACCAAGACTCATTAATGATGTAAGTCAAGGCTAGTAATTTAAATCATTTGCAACAATTAAATGTGAAAATATAACTATTGAAAAAAAAAAAGCATTTAGCTATATGATCATAGAGTGTATTGTATTTGATGTAGATTTAAATTCTATACATTTGAAGACCAAGAACAAGTAATAGTCTAATAAGTGCCTCAAAAACAAAACAAAAAGTCATATACTCTTTATGTAAGGATGAATCTAGGGTATCAAGAATAAATTTGTAATTACATATTTGACTTCTACCTACAAACTTGTATTATAAAATTAGCAAACTTGTGCTCATAGGTCAACCCACATAAATACGTACGAGAACAAAAGCACTTCAAAATTTGTTTGCTCCTAGGAATGCTTATGCAAATTTAGATTCTTTTCAGTACTCCAATTGAAGTGTTTAATGCAATTTATTCTTTTTTTTTGTTTGATGTGCAAATTGAATGCATTGTATATCTTAAAAAATAGGGACAAAGCAACACATCATTTGTCTTGAATCAATTATAGGTAAGGTAGATTTAGACGAGAGTCAACTAAATTTGAATTTTAGTTCACAATTATGAGGACATGCATGTGACCACAAGCTTGTCTAAAAGCATAAAAGAAAATCAGTTGTGTATAAAATAGATTTAATAAATAATTAAATAGAACAAATAACTAAAAATATGTATATATAAAAATAAATGATATACAAGCATGTATGAATGCTCAAATTTATGAAAAAGAATAAATAATAAATATATAGAAATATATGAAATGAATAGATAGAAAACATTTTTTTTTTAAAAGAATTCTAACCATATTAAAAACCTTATCATTTTGTGAAAACAAACACAACACTGAATGAAATGGCACATAGATGTACCAATATTCAAACCATTCCTAATACAACCTAAAAAAAATATAGGAACTAGTTGCCTCACTTATGTCATATGTGGATTGGTTTCTTTGCCTATTAATATGAAGATTGCCCTTCTATTACCACAGCTTTGCTAACATGCTTCACTTATTCAATAGGGTATTTTAGGAATTTCTAAGCATCAAATGATAAAAAAATCTAGCAGCTGCATTTAGGAGCAGATATATTCATTCACGCACACATAAAATAGCCTTTTAGACCACAAACAAAGGGACAAGCAGTTTCAAAGTGGCTTGTCATCTCGTTCATTTTTTCAAATTTTACATTTTATTGAAGGATTACCTCAATAATTCATAATTGTATTCATCAATGAGGTGCACTAAAGAAAACTTCAAGCTGAATTGCTTATAACAATCAATACTTATTCCTTGAGCTAAGAAATTATTTTACTTAGTCCTTCGGCTAAGAATTTATTGACAGACTGCACCTGTATTTGAAAATAGTTATTACACCTCATATTTGGCTCCTGGTGACACTACTACAGACTGCTCGCAACATATATGTAGAATTTTATCCTAATTTCAGATGTCTGATGATTAAAAACGAGGTTTTCGTCATGACCAATAGTTTATTTTTTTGATGCAGATGGAGAAAACTCTAGAATCCAAAATATAAAACTCAAACACACAGTTACCGATATAGAGACTCTCTGCTCCAAAACAACACTCTCATTTCAACTCACCTGTCTGATTATAACAAAACCAAAATTGATTTTACATTCATAGACAATAATCAAACCCAAGACTACATTAACAATTTTATGACTAAATGATATTTGGCATTCATGACTCAAACCACAACTCCGAGGGCTTACATTCAAGCTCCCTAACTAGACTCTCTGCACAATCCCTCCTCTTTCCATACATTGAAAGCTCCCTTTCCTTAACATTGAAAGCTCCTTGATAAAACCACAATCCCTCTCTATAAACTCTATCTACATTTTTCTATGGCAACCTCTCCCTTAGTCTGCCTCTCACACACTCCCTCTGACCCCCTTCTACTTTCTGAATTGCCTTTAATTTATAAATGACTCCGTCTGTCGTTCCAATACAGACCACTTCTTTCACCCCTTTTTCCTGCCTCTGTCGTTTCATGCTCCTTCTTCGCTCAATTATGGTGTGATACTCTTCTACTTTACAATCACCACCCACCTGTCTTCCCTTATGTACCATGTCTTTATTAGTTGAAATTACCTCTCCTTAATTGCACACTTAGTCCATCCATGAAATTACCTCTCCTTAATTGCACACATAGTCCATCCATATTTGCATTACATTTTCAAGCTATTGTTTCTCTTCATCTGCATTTGTTTGTAACTCTTTATTTTTAGTTATTAAAGAATGAATCTATACATCAACATTCAATAGCTCTCCATACATTTATTTTTATGCTCTCGTTTTGTCAATGGACAGGTAGGATGCTCCTGCATTAGACTTATCTGACAGAAATTTCGTGAGCGTAGGTTCACAAATGTAGAGTTGAGTGATAGAATCATCTTTTGAGATTGCGAAAAATTTGCAACAAACTTCATTGTTCTTGCGATTTTACATAAAAATTAGTTCTTTTTTCTCTTTTTCCAACATCTCTTTGGGGGCACTCTCCATCCTTCTCCACAAAATTTTCACTTCACTCTTCTTTACCATAGTGGAATTTAAACTACTTTCAACCATTCTCATATAATATGCTTCTTCACTACCCTTCAAAACACAGAAGACTTCATTTTTCACTTTTTCATGTACATCAATTTTATTCTTGTCAAATTAAAGAAAAAGTTGCATTACCCCCTCTACCACTACTACAACTTCTCTTTCACCTCTTAGGTCATGATATCCTCAGTTCTCACATCCTCTACTTCATCATACAAATTTTTAATTGAAAATAAACCAGCACCAACAACATCCATCTGTACCATTCCTTTTGTATTCACTACAAAATTCATCTCAACATGAAAATCATCTTTCACGAATTCAAGAAAGCATAGCTTTACCTCTTTCACTTGTTCTTCTGCTACTACCACAACATTTGTCTTCATACTATTTGCTTCAATTTTTTCATCACCATTGTCTGTTACCACATCTTCTTCACCTTCACTAAGTTCTTCAAACATAGGATCCATAAAGTCCATTATCTCAACTACCAAATCTTGAGTGTTATCTTGGCTTGTCATAAAAACTCTCGTGTATTCTATGTATGTACCTTATATAGGAATTTCTTCAATCACATCTCCATCTTCAAACTTATGAACAAATATAGTGTCATTATCACTCTCTATTGCACTACTCAAATCAGCAACACTTGATGGCGTTACCTCTTCAAGGAAACTCTCACTTTCCTCTTCAAGTTCCTCTAAACCTAACTTTAAAATTCTAGTCTTATTTCTTATGAGCTCGATCAATATGGCCACTCTGATTATGAGATTCTTCATCCCATTCTACAACATCTCTTTCATATCTAAATCTTATTCTTTTCCCTAATCTTCTTCTCAGTTTTTAAAACATCACTACGTCTTTTAATCAAACTTCCAATAGTCCCTTCCATCATTTCTTCCATCTCATCAATCATACATGCTAATTTTCTTATCTATATTATATGTTTCTCAAGTCTACAAAAATCGATTCTTTCTTCAAGTCCAAAATTCGGACTCTTGGTCCAACATATATTCCCTTCATTGTGTAATAGGAAATACTTACTTTACCTTGATCTTCCCTTTCTCCTCTTTTCTTACACCTGATGTGTAAGTTTCTTAGTGTGAAGATGCCTCCAATCAGTGATTCTACTTCCACTTCTAAAAAATTATCTGAGTTACAAACTTTCTCTCTACTTGGCAATTTGTCTATACACAAAAGATACATTTCCTTCAACCCATTTTAAGAAATCCAATAGAAATTGCCTCATGTTCAACAATGTATTTACATGTTCAGGAACTTCTACTCACAACTCCACCCTCGGATCCTAGTGCCAAGTTGACTCACAATCAGGGATCTACTTGCATTCTCAAGAACATTGTCTATGATACCATTGATGGAGATAGAGAAAACTCTAGAACCCAAAATACAAAACTCAAACACAAACACAGATACCAATGCAAAGACTCCTTGCTCCAAAACAACACTCATTTTAACTCACCTTTGATCCGCTGCTATCTAATTATAACAAAACTAAAATTGATTTTACAGTCATAGATAATAATTAGACTCAAGACTACATTAACAATTTTACACCTAATTGATATTTGGCATTCATGACTCAAATGGTTGCCCTTAACACCACAATTGAGGGCTTACATTCAAGCTCCCTAACTAGAATCCCTGCACAACCTCTCCTCTTTCCATACACAACCTTCTCCCTTTCCATAACACTAAAAGCTCCTTGCCAAAACTGCAATCCCTCTATTTGTTGTCTATAATTTTCTACGGGAATCTCTCTCAGGTTGCCTCTAATACACTACCTCTTGGTTGCCTCTAATACACTACCTCTTAATCCACTTCTATTTTTTGAATTGCCTCTAATTTATAAATGGCTCCATCTATCATTTCATAGCATACCACTTCTTTCAAACCTTTCTTCCCTACCTCTATTGTTTCATATGTCAGATCAATATTTGTATTTAATAGTATTGTTACATTCCTTCTTCGGTCAATTATGGTGAAATACCCTTCTTCTTTGCAATCACCATCCACATGTCTTCCCTTATGCACCATCTCCTTATTAGTTGAAACTGCGTCTCATTAATTTCACATGCAGACCTTCCATATTTGCATTATATTTTCAAGTTGTGGTTTCTCTTTATGTGCATTTATTTGTAACTCTTTATTTGCAGTTGTTAGAGAATGAATCTTTACATCAACATCCGATAGTTCATACATTTTTTATGCTCTCGTTTTTTTCCAATGGGGCGGCAAGATATTCCTACATCAATTTTGTCGTTCAAATAGTATTCCAGTTTACTTCTCACTCATGAGGCTTACACTTATGTATTTTATACATAAAAAGTACATGTAGAATTTAATCCCAATTACCTCCTGAGGTTTATACCTATATGTTGCATATAGAAAAAATATATGTAGAATTTATGCCAGTTTCCTCATGACACATAGGAAGTGGAAGGAGAGGAATCCTTATTTTTTTAGGTGGATGGAAAATAGATGTTGTTCTTCTTGATGGTGTTTGTCAACTTGTCAATTTTCTTAGAGTGGTGATGATGCTCATAATGACCAACTTTCTTGCAATGTGAATAAGTTGGCATCTCCTTCTTAGTTGAATTTCCCTTCTTCGAAGAAGATGAAGGATTGCCTTGTTGTGGAGAGGATGGTTGTGTTTTATCTTATTGTTCTTTGACTTGAAATTCTTTTTCTTCTTGTGGTAACCCTTTCCTTGATTCCCTTGATTTTCTTGATTAGCCACCAAAGACTTGGACTTTGAGGACTTCAGAATCCTCATGTTAATAAATTTTGATTGCTCTAATATCAACATTTCTATGAATGCATCAAATGATAGTATAGTGAATGAACTAACCACTATCAAGCAATAAGTTTGGAAGTTAGAAACAAATGTTACATATTACGATAGAAGCTTTCCCAACAAATTGTAGATCAACTATGCATCCTTCTTGTCACTATCACAATCATTCAACTTTTCTCTTAGCTCATTTTCTTTAGCGACATAGTCTTGGATTGTATAAAAACTCTTGGGGTCCAACACTATGAGATCATTGTCAAGATAATTTCCCCTAATCTCATCAACTTGGACATACAATTGACCAAATTTCTCCCAAATATATTTAATTGTCTTACACCGTTCAATTTGAAAGATGAGATCTTTTGATGGATATTTCTTCAAACTTCCAAGAGCCATAGTATTTTTAGTGATCATGTCCACTTGAGCATTTGGATCAGTTTTGGGATCATATGATGCAGCAACAACTCCATCAATATGATGAGTTAATCTTTTTCCATTAACTTACTCCAAGCACCAATTTTTCAAGAAGCATAGTTATGTGGAGTTAAAAGAGGAAACTTAGGAGAGCCTATAATAGGAAAATGAAAGAGCACAAGAGAGAAAGAGGCACAATCACACAAGACACACCCCCCCTGCCCCCCAATTCACTCAATCACATCTTGGATTAACATAGTGCAAAGACCCATAAGACATCTTATTGGATATACAAGGAATGGTCACATTGTAAACATCATCGCATAATGCAATTGTGGAGTCAACAGAAGATTGGTACACTAAGAAAAATGACTATCCATTGATGACTCATCAGATGGATCAATTGCTAAGACTCCATATTGAGAGAGCTAATGTTTGGAGGATTACGTAGAAACTTGAAGAGGCAAATGTATCAATACTATTGTAAGAATGTCATCCTTAAGATTATGTGAATCGGGGTCCATTACCAGCACAGTGGGTTTGGCTTCTTCAATCCCTTAATTTTCGTGAGTGGAAAGAATCTCTTAATCGCCAAAGACTATATATTATACGGTTCCAAGATTTGGCTAATGTGAAGCATTTTGTATAGTCGTTTCCTAGAAACATAGCATATGGAAATCGAGTTGTAACAGGGGCATTAAATGGTGTGGTGTGCTCAGCAACATGTCATGAGTTTTTTGTGAATTTCCCAAGAGTATCATACATATATAGAGATAATTACTTTATACCTTTGAATAATATTCATGCTTTTTTGAGTCATTAATTCATTCTATTACATTGATATTGTAAATCTTGTATGCTTCGATCATTGGTATTTCCCTTCGGGATAGTTTAGTTATATGAATTATTTGTAATCTTTATTTGAAATGTTTTCAGGACAGGATGAAGAAGCATAAGAGATTGCATTCAAGGGAGAAAGAACTTGATGCTTGCAGTCATGGGACTCATTTGATGTCTGAGAACGTTTCTTCGAAGATAAGGTTGATATCTGATTCAGAGGAAGTCTAAAATTTCATTAGAGGAAACATTGGACGATGAGGTCAGGAAGTTGGTGCAGGATCTTGAGCTTCAGAGGGAGCTACATTATCATCAAGCCTTTGTTAATGAATTTTCATCTGTGACAAAGAAGTTTGAGGTGCAATCCTTTGTAGCATTCTTCTCTGTGAGAGAAGTTTGAGGTATCATCCCTTGTAGCACTCTGCTCTTAGATAGATAAGTTTGAGGTATCAACCCTCGTTCCACCCTCTGGGAGTAGTCATGGTGGATCTACCCTTTGACAGTAGCCATGGTGGATGTCATGTAAAATAATCAATGATTAAGCACTTGTGCTTATTCACACTCTGGTAGCTATGGTGAACGTCTTATGATGACATCAGGTTGAGTGATTCTGTGATGGGCACTTGTGCTCATTTATATTTCCACTCATGGGAGTAGTCATGATGGAACCACCCTCTGATATGGTTCATTATGGATTTCATGTGTGTGGCGCCATGACAACACCACGTGAGAGAATTAGTGGTGATTTTCTTGTACTTGTGTGTTTACCCTCTAGATGAGCCATGGTGAATATCATTGTGAGGTGACGATCTCACAATGATGAACACTTGTGCATCTTACAATCATTGTGAGGAGATGATCTCACAATAATGGTTGATATCTCGTGAAGTAATATCTATGGATAGTCATAATGGTGGACATCACGTGAGGTGATATCTATGGATAAGCTATATTGGTGGATATTACGTGTGGAGATATCTATAATCCATAATGGTGGATATCATGTGAGGTGATATCTATGGATAGCCATAATGATAGATATCACATGAAGTGATATCTATGAATAAGTCATAATGGTTGATATCACAAGAGGTGATATCTTTCCACATATGCATGTAGCCATTGTGATCAATCATCACAATAAGGTGATGTAACTTGGAT
This sequence comes from Thuja plicata, assembly GCA_018584345.1. NCBI lineage: Eukaryota > Viridiplantae > Streptophyta > Pinopsida > Cupressales > Cupressaceae > Thuja > Thuja plicata. The sequence goes on from MU224499.1 coordinate 417,291, forward strand.
TCCTCTCTAGCTAAGAGGGAGTGTTGATTTTATTGTAGCTATGGTCAAAATATGTGGCAGGTGGTTCTAATGATTGTTTGTCGACATGGAAAGACACATGTCGACCGACTGGATGTTGAGGTGGCAAGGTACGTTGAATCTGACTGGTTGCTGACGTGGCAAGTCATGTTAACTCTAACTAGACACTGATGTCGCTAGCCACGTTGACTCTGTGTTGAGTAGCCAGGTGGATTGTTGTTGGTTGTGCACTCTGTGGTGTTGACCCTACAAATCCATGTGGACTTTGTGTTGGACATGATCTATGGGCTTCACGTGTTGGTCACACAAAAGAGTGTATTAAGGGCTTTGTATGGAGCAACGTGCACACAGACAAACATCAGCCAGAGACTAGAGTAGGGTTGACAAAGAGGCACAATGGAGAGAAAATATTAGTGGATCATGACCAGAAGGGGGAGCCGATAATGGTGGGGGCATACACAGCTACACAATGCAAGTTTGGGTATGCAGGGTTTAAAAAACTCAAAAATCTTCCCAACAAATATTTGAAATAAAACTAATTAAAACTCTGCTAAATTAAAAATTTATTTATTATTGACAAAAAAATTTCCCAAGAAAGAATATTATTTTTTTAGATCATACCATCCATGTAGGTAGGGTTGTGCAACCTTCTTGCTATAAACCTTTTTGCCTCGAAAATAACTTTTACACAATATAGGCAAATTTATCGTCAAAATTTGTGAAAATAGCCTCCCATACGTGATGGTGAGCTCAAATTTGGCATAGGATGCTTCAAAAATTCACTGCTCCATGGGTCTAACAATATGCCAACCTTCAAATGTATGAAGATCTCTCCATATGAATAAGTGCTCCAATGGCTCCAATACCATGTAAGAATTTGCTAATAGCAACCCAAGATGTAGAGGCCAATGAATAACACAAAAGAAAGAGAGAACAAGATGGACATGAACAAGCTGTATTCTCATCAAGATGCAAAATGTTGAATTGAGTACAATGTACATATGCCTACATATATAGGCAAGGCAAAAGGAGAAGAGAGCACACAAGTGTGACATGTGGCCCAACGAAATGCAAGGGTAGGTAGGAAAAAAAATAGATTATTCCACTAAACGTGGATCACCTACTGAAGGTGGAATTATCAATCCACTATAAGTGGATATGAAAATATGATAACAAGATAACACCACCAATGTTGGATTTCTCCAACAACCATGCTCCCTAAGTGTATCCTATGCAAATTAATATGATATACATTATCCTTAGTTAACTTAAGTAAAGTGTATTTACATGAGACGTAAATTACACAACCACTAATGATAGAGAATGAAACAATAACTAAAATCGCATAAACGAAGATGATACAAGTAAATACAGGCAAGAGAATCTCACTAATAACAATGTTTGATGAATTACTCCACTTCTTTGTTCAACACACCTGCACATATGAAAATAAAGGAAAATCTTGAGTGGTTGTTTAGAGACCTGCCTCAATGAAATCCTTGTTTTGGTGTTTCCACCTCCACAACAACCGATATAGATGAGAGAAAATGGTGATAGATAATCATAAAGACAATAGACATGTGAATGAAAATAACAAGAATAAGGTGAAGATAATATGATATGCTCAATAAAACATGAAATATGGATGTAAGAGACTCCCATTCAAGACCACGAAGCTCGTAGCTCAATGGAAGAAGGTAAAGCAAGACAAACAATCAAGATATGACGCTATAGAGACCAAGTGATTGTAAATATGTTGTCCAAATACAATAATAATAAGAAGGTGAAAGAGCTCAAACGTGAAGACAGAGGGCCAAAAATGAATGGAAAGAATGAAATGCAACCCAGAGAGATTCAAAGTGATTGAAGAAGCCTGAATGAGGTTCAAAAATGGGAGTTCAAACATGTTGGGTTGAATTTGGGCATCGATGGACGGTGGAAATGGGTTTTACACTGCAAGGGTTGCAGTTTGTAATACCTCAATGGAACTCTACACATCTGCAGATTCGTGGGATGACTGTGTGCCGCATGAATGTCTCTGTGACATGCATGCGTCTTGGGCCATCCAGGCTGCGTGGATGGGAATCTGAGTGGATGGTTGACAAAGCAAAGTGAAGGGGTGTGAAGGGTGACATGTTCATATTTTAAGCTAAGGTAGAGACATGGCGTAATGGTAAATTATAAAGGGTGCAAATTTATGATATTATAAATTGGGATAGAAAGAAGGGAGGAATATTTCAACAGCAGGTCGGATTTGGAAGAGGACAAGTGTCAGTGAAAATTTCATTTTGATTCTTCTTCTTTTCTATTAATTCACCTTCATCATTATACAAGGTTCCATTCTCCAGTTTCAATAGTGTAATTTTTTGTATAGTAGTTGTTAGAGTCTATTTTTCTTTGAAATTTTAGATTCAAAATATTGTAATTAGATTTGTGATAATGGCAAGAAAGCCAGTTGCAATATAGGAATCCAAAGCATGCTATGATGTCTCATAAATGTATGCAGTTGTCTTTTAAATCGGAATAATCAATTGATTTTTATGATTCTTGTTACATGTTTTCTAATTAAAGTGTTTGGTTGATGACTCATATTCAAGGAACATGTTAAATTTCGCTTTCAGTTGAATGCTAGAGACTACTGTATTACATTTCAGGATTAAGAAGTATGTTATCAGTGTTCATGAGAGATCTCATTATTGTAATGCAATGATGGTTTGAGGATCATTGATTATGTGTTTTTGCTACTATCATGAATGGTTATTTCATTTTGACTCTATTAAATGGACAAGGCACTAGTCTGATGGGTTTTCTTGTGCAAGCCCTAAAGGGATCCAAAATTTAAAATGTCAAAGCCATTTTACTTTCATGTTGTTAGTATAGGTGTAGATTAGTTTTATTTTCTCAATGGTATATCAAGCTAAATGGGATTATGCTTGAAGATGGTAAAATATAAAACACTCAGAAGTCATAAGTCTAAGAACTATTCACTTTTAGAGGTCTATAATTGTTGTTTGTCATGAGTTTACCTTTTGTTCAAACCTACAAATTAGGAACACCCTCTTGAGTTTTGTGGAGCACAAAATGTAAAAGGTTGTCATAGCCTTGTTTGTTGGTCATTTCTTGTCTTCGGTCTATTGATAGTGCTTAGTATGTGTCTAGATTCCTTATCCAATGGTTTAGGCATCATGGTTATAGTTAGGATTGAAGGTAATAAGGAAAAGTATCCAACATCTAATCAGATAAGATATTTACTAAATTAATTCAATGTAAGACAAGGTTGATAAAACAACTCTATAAAACAAGCATATCCATGTATAGGCCATGATTATATACAGGATGTATACATTATTAGATATAAAAGAAACAAACACATCAAAATTTGAAATAAATAAATGTAGATCAATCAAGGAACAAACCTTAAAAGGTGTCATGATGATAGGAATAGTATAGGTTCATAGCATTGGACAATAGATAAATAATAATATATTCTAAAACTGCAAAGTAAAAGATAGAAGTACAAAAAAATTAAACCCTAGACAAACGTTAAAATATGAAAAAACAAGACTATTTTAGATATGAAAACCTAATGTTTGTGAAAGGAAATTCTAGAATAAAAACTGGGTTGTTCACCTAAAATGTGAAGGAAAATAAAATTTCTTTAAAAATTAACTTTATCAACTAAAATGCATACACAATCACAAATGACCTAGACTCACTAATGATGTAAATCAGAACTAGTAATTTATACCATTTGCAACAATTAATTGAGAATGTAATAACTATTGGAAAAAAAAAAGTACTTAACTATATGATCATATGATCATAGAGTGTATAGTATTTGATGTAGATATAAATTTTATACATCTGGAGATCAAAAACCAGTAAGAGTATTAAACAAGTAATAGTGTAATACCTACCTCAAAAGCAAAATAAAAAGTCATAAATGTTGTAGGGATTAATCCAGGGCCTCAAGGATAAAAATGTTATTACATATTTGACTTGCACCTACAAAATTGCTAAAATTGTGCTCATTATTAATGTGTATGTGTATTTTTTACTTATAATATTTAAAAGCTTACAATATTTTAAAAAAATCTTGGGTTGACGGTGTGTCACTAGGGGACACATTCTCATAGGTCAACCCACATAAATGTTTGCACAAGAACAAAAGCACTTCAAAACGTGTGAGCTCTTAGGAATGTTTGTGTAGATTTAGATTCCTTTTAGTGCTCTAATTTCCTTTTTTTTTGTTGTATATCTTTAAAAACAACAGGGACAAAGCAACACATCACACAAATTTGTTTTTAATCAATCATAGATTAGATGGATTTAGACAAGAGTCAACTAATTTCAAATTTTAGTTCACAATTACGAGACCATTCATGTGATCACAAGCTTATCTAAAAAAAATAGAGAGTAAATCATGTGTATAAAATAAGTATAATAAATAATTGAATATAACAAATGAATATTTAAGAATGTTTAAATTTATGAACAAGGATAAATAATAAATATATAAGACTATATGTAATAGATTGATATGAAAACATAAGAAAGTGATCCAACACCAAACAGAATTTCATCATTTGCCAAAACAAACGCAACACTAAATTTCACCTTTACAAAGAATATTGAAAACCATTCCTACTACAACCTATAAAATAAAGGAACTAGCAGCCTCATCTATGCCAACTGTGGATAGGTTTATATCAAATTGTTTGAGAGTGCCATCGAACATTCAACTTTGCTTATTTAATGAGAATCAGGCAACACATCGCCAGTTTAACTGCACTTTTGCTTTTAATTGAAGATTCCCTTTCCAACTGCCACTTTCAAGCTTGCCTATAAATATGTAGATTCCCTTTCTATTACCGCATCTTTGCTGTTATGCTTCTTGAGACCACAATCGGGTTTTAAAGGAATTTCTAAGCATTAAATATTTAGACAATTTTTCTTCACTTATTTATGATCCAAAATCTAGCAGCTGCATTTAGGAGCGGATATATTCGTTCACACAGACATAAAATAGCTTTTTGGACCACAAAGAAGGGACAAGCAGTTTCAAAATTTCGTCCATTTTTTCTGTTACATTTTATGGAAGGATTACCTCAATAATTTACATTTTATTAAAGGATTTTTTTTAATGGTTTTTTAGCTGCTATACTTTATATCATGAGGCTTACAACTATACATTGTGGAAAAAAAACATGCAGAATTTTGTACCATTTTCAAAGGCTTGCGATGCTTCGAACGAGTATTTGATATCTCAATAAGGGTAGATATTTTTTGGTTGCTTGCAAAATATAATATGTAAAATTTTATCCCAATTTCATACTATTGTGATGATTATTAAAATGAGGATTTGATGTCTGGACAAATGTGTTTGTTTTGTTTTTACAATGGTGTTTCAGCTCATACATCTTGGTTCATGTAACATAAATACATCTAGAATTTTATCTCATTTAAAATTCTTCTGACGCTTAAAATAACTATGATATCTCAAGGCAATAGATATTTTTGGTTGAGTACCATTTGGTGCAAAATGTGATCTAAAACGTTGATGATAATATATCATCAATGCAATTGTCTTCAAAAAAATTATGCAGAGTGTGGATTGCAAAAGCTTAAAGTCTCAAAATAATCACCCATCCTTGCATTTCTTCTGCATTCATACTATAAAAATTCAATTAGTTAAAGCAGACTAAATTGCCTCATAAAAAGAATGCTGTATACTGACAAAAATCTGAACCAAAAGTGACCTGATATACCATTGGAGTCAAATGACTGCAATCTTAATCTATAGTGTACATTGTCCATTGTAAAACATTTAAAACAATTTTACAGCTGCGCTTGGGTAATGATCGGGAATGTTTCCACTCAGTTAGATGACCTGGATTCAAACTGCAACCAGATTTGACCTTCAAAAAATACTCGTAAAGAGCCTGTTTCTCCATCAAGACAAGGAAACTGAAAGAAAGCTTTATGGAAGGTGCCTAAGCACCATGTCTGAGATAAAAATCATGTAAAATATCTTCCTCTTCATTCTCAGCTCTGTACCTGGCACTTACAAAACTGTCTGTACATCCACTATTTGAAAAACATGGAAAAAACAAAATCTTGGGCGTCAGGATCTTGCTTGTTAGTATCCTTTTCAAGATGCTTTGAATTAAGTGATAAAAATATCAAATATCATGTTTTCACATTTTCGAGAAGTCCTCTGTGTAAGCATCTAAAGATGGAGGAGCCATTGGAGGAACTGCTGCAAAAGAGTCATCTGAAGTTTCTAGGATCTTTCTTGATGCTGCCTGGGACTCATTTTGCCCAGCTTTACCCAATTTCACTTTATGTTTATCACCACTCGAATGATTAGAAACTGAAGCCATAGAAGAAGCCATAGAGGAGGAATTGGTTGTGCTTGAATTGGAAATAGATGACAAGAACTGTTCTTTTGACATCGATTTCTCAAGAAGAGAATGCCCAGAGGCCAGAGCATTCGTGAAAATGCCAGCTTCCCTCAAACCTTGGATTATCACCTAATCCAGGGACACATTCCATACAAAAATTATTTTAATGTTTACAAAAACTGAAATTTAGAAAGAAATTTCAATTGAAACTCACCATCGGTGCATATATACGTGTCAATAGACCCTTCCTCATAAGCTTCAAATTCAGGTCCTTGTCAGTCCACACTATGCGTTCACGGTACCTAAGAAACAGCACAGGATTTGTTACAGCACAATTACATATTCCTTGAAAAAATAGAAGTTGCATGCAACAAACACATTGAAACACCTCTGACAAATGCATATACAATAACATTAAAAATAACTGCCCTGGCTAGACTTTGGAAACCTAAATGTTTTCATCATTTCGAAAACTTAGGAATGAGATATTTTTTCAGATAAATTAAGAACTGATACTTGAGCTGCTACATATTTGTGGAAAATATATTTCCATCAACTGCTAAAAACATTCAGACACAACTGCTTTTCTCTCGAGGTTTGTCCACTGCTTACCTAGCTTCATTACCGTCCACTTTTCCCATTTCCACAATTTCCAGATCTTAAGCCTTTGGTTTACTTTTACGCAGACATGGGAGGTCATCAAGAAGCTGCTTCAATTTGGTTATTATGGTGCACAATTTGCATTAATTTCAAGCAGCTTTGGCAATTACATCGCCTCCTACTAGTTTCTATCCCACAAAATCACCAAAAGAACTGTTAAATTTCCTAGAGCACTTATCTCCCTCCCATTTCAGTGTTTACAATTTATTTTTTTCATATTCAAATATTAAAGGAATGAACCTGACTTGCCTTCTCGTTTAGCATCATAAATAACGACGTTTATTTTACAGAGTTTTACCTGGTTATTATATGTCTCTTTTGTTGTTCTATATTTACACCCACATTAAAAAGTGTATTTACGAACTCCTAAGATATTTTCATTGGAAACTGCCATTTGGAGCTTATTCTCTACTTGTATCAGTATGGTGACAGAAAATTTGGCATTACATACTGTAATTATGATTATCATTAATAACCTAAGAATGGCAAGTTAATGGTCATTTCCACCCATGCCATCTGCCATTAAAGATCTAATATTATAAAGAATAGTTATTTCCCCCTTGGTACATGTATATTCAGTTACAAGTACAACTTACAAGGGAATATCTACCTTTAAATTGTCTTGCCATTTGGAGCTTATTCTCTACTTGTATCAGTATGGTGACAGAAAATTTGGCATTACATACTGTAATTATGATTATCACTAATAACCTAAGAATGGCAAGTTAATGGTCATTTCCACCCATGCCATCTGCCATTAAAGATCTAATATTATAAAGAATAGTTATTTCTCCCTTGGTACATGTATATTCAGTTACAAGTACAACTTACAAGGGAATATCTACCTGTAAATTGTCTTCCCAGTTTTTCTCCTACATCCACACCAAGTGCATTTGTTTTTATAATGTTTTGCTGTGAATTTCATAAGGTTTCATGCAATCCTTGTAACTGATGGTATGACTCCCCAACCCAAGTTCAAATGATCTAGCACCAACATTTATTCCATAGTTTGCAAACTCTGCAAGTACTCTCTGATTTGCCGCGTACTCTATTTTTGCTGGGTGAGTTTTCACAAGTTTAACTCTCAATTTTTTATAGACAAAAAAACATGGGTAAAAACGTTGATGCAGGTAAAACATTGGTTAAAATGAATTTTTCACATGTTTTTGCTATAAAACCATGCATTTTCTCTTTCGAGATGTCAATTTTTAATTTAATACATTTCGTAATTGAATTTTACAAAAAAAAATATTTTTTCTGAAGAGATTTTAATTTTTAGTACTTGCTACATTGCCGAGTTTTTGTCAAGTATTTGCCAAGTTTTTTGTCGAGTTGAAAATTTTGGGCTTGTCGAGTACTCTCCAAGTCTGAGTCTGCAAACTATGATTTTTATTCATCCCAAGTGCTAGTGCCTCATGAGTCATAACAATAATCTTGCTTTCATTGACAATTCTTGAAGAGGACATGAATTAAAATAATTAAGTTTTGATTGCACCAGTGAGAATTCTAATTAATTCAGAATTGGTGGATTTTAGGAGGGATTCCCAGCTACCTGCTAAAATACTAAACAAAGTTTGAACCAAATTATAGTAATAATGGCTTGATTGAAGTCATAAAGACTCCTTGTATGTCATCCCAGTGATACAGGACTCCTAGGACTCGCAGAGTCCTTGGACTCGCTGGACTCAAAGAGTCCCGAGCCCAGGACTCTGCCGCGGCAGCAGACTTAATAAAGTGAAAAAAAAAACATTTTTTAATGTTTTTTGCTTTTCATAACCGGTTTATATGTTATGTTTTTGACCTAAAAAGGTCATTCTATCACATGCAAACAAGGAGAGGAGAGAAAAAAGGCTTGAGAGAGGAGT
>MU224499.1:436727-468091 GCA_018584345.1 Thuja plicata
AGGGTCGAGGGGCAGCGCCCCCGCGGGGGTTTTCGGGGGCAGCGCCCCCGAAAGCTCAACCGACTTTAATTATTTTATAAAGGCATCGAGAGTTATTTTTCACCGGGCGAAATTCGTCACAAATACGTCATAAAAACCCGTTTTAAGTCAAACTGCAGGTCAAATTCGTGTCAAATTCGCACCAAATTCGCGTTTTTTGGCAAAATTCACCCGGGTTTGAACCAGCTTAAACTGGGTTCGAATTTGGCATTTGAAAATTCGGACCCTGCCCAGGAAATTCAAACCCACAGGCGAATCGGACCTGAATTTCAAACTGGTTCGAATTTCCTAGGGTCCGGAGGGGCCAGGGGCCGAACCCGGTATCTTAGGAAATTGGTCTACAGCTCTAATCCCTAGGAAAGAAAATGTTGTAGCCTTAGATGGCTTCAGACACATCTACCTTTGCAACACCATTTACATAGTTGTGGCTAAGTCAATGGTGAATAGGCTCAAGACAATATTGTTGGTTATCATCTCAAATGCACAACCTAGGTTTATCCCGGGGAGATCCAATCCGAATGGTGTGATCATTGCTCAAGACGTGATCCACTCGATTCAGATAACAAAGAGACAGGGTATGAAGGTGTTGGAAGCCTTTGACTTTGACAAAAAGCGGTTGTATTTGATCTTTAGTTGGATTTCCAGTCCAAGATTCTCAATTCTCATCAATGGCACCCCAGAAGGATTTTTTGAAGTTTCTAGGGGATTGAGACAATGAGATCCCCTCTCTCCCTTCTTGTTTATTATAATGGCCAAAGCTTTGGGAAGATCCATTGGGAGGTTGGCTGCTATGGACCGCATTAAAGGCACTCAAGTGACTAGCAGTGTCCCAACAATCACTCACCAACAATTTGCAAATGATACAATGTTGTTTGGGGTGCGAAGAGAACTGAGGCGGCTACTTTGTTGGAGTTTCTTCCATTGCTCACTACATTTTTACATTTTAGTCTGCCTCAAAGAGTCCACAACTTGTGGATTAGTTGTTGCAGTTGTCTGTGTAGAGGGCACCTAGGAGAAATCCTCAGGGACTGCAAGGAGATACAAAACAGGAGGAGAGAGATATCGATACCATCACAAATTCTGCAGTTGGAACGCACTGCCAGGTTGGCGCCATTTTGAGCTGCCAATATCATCCTTCACCTGAGTTAGCTGGGACGGGACCATTCAAAGGAACTGCTAGTCATTAATGCCAGTTAGCAAAATTATTGTCTGATTTGGATATGAACAGTCTAAGATGTGTTATCAACTGGAGCTTAGTATCTATCAATTACAAGCAGCAACTATACCTATCTGTGTTGATTAATCTCATCGAAGTGCACCTCTTATGGTTATAATTTTTTATTAAATCATACTGTTGTGAATCTACATCTTGAAAGTGTTATTTAGTATGCTAGTTGGAAAGAAAGAACCTGTCTGTTATAGTTCCAATGTAATTTATAAGGATCTGAGCAATAGAAGTATCTACTAGTAAATCTAGATTTCCATATATTTGTGTTTGAAATCTTAGTATATTTCTGTAGTATCAGAGTTTGGTAATCTACCAGCCTGTGGACTAATGAGCGACAAATGAGATTAACCAGCAAAGAGAAAAGAAGGCCATGGGTGATAGGGAAGAGGCAAATCCCCAAGAATTCATTAGGGAGATCAGAGAAATCCATACTAGCATGAGGGATACCATGATGGAGATGATTCGACTTTCAAGAGAAATGAACCAGCAACTAAGTGCTGGAGGCCTATACAAAATGAAGCTAAAGAGAGTAGCTCTGGGGTGAGAAAGTTTCAGCTGGTGGTGAGAAAGCCTCAGCAAATACAAAAACCTTCATGGAAAAGTTTTTGGAAAAAGAGGGAGCAGCAAGCAATGAGGAATGGCAACGTGGTCAAGAGGATGAAATAGATAGGATTCATAATGAAAACAATGCCTTGAGCATTCCCGTATGCAAAGATATGACCTTCACCAAATTTATGAGATAAAGACAAGCACTGGGCATAGGAGAAGCTATAAAGAGAGGAAGGCTATTTAACACAATTGGAAAAAAACATCATCCAAACTTTTGATAGATCGAGTAGCTCATCGGCAAGGGCTTTGTTGCAGAAATTAGACACATTTATCATTGAATCCAATGTTTGAAAAGGAAGCTATCAAAATTGTTGTTTTGCACCTTGAAGGAGTGGCTCATTAATAGTGATATCATGGCATGGTGACCCAAGGACATGGTTCAATCACTACTTTGGAGGACTTCAGCCAAAGATCGATAAAGTGGTTCAATAGGAAGGATCCAGAAATTCATTTTAAGAATTAGCACAGTTGAAGCAAGACAGTATGGTGGAAGACAATGCAGCATAATTTCAGAGGCTTGCAGTGATAATTACCAATGTGTTAGAGAGGAGACTTTTAGTCTTCTTTATTGAAGGCCTAGTTGAACCCTTAAAGGTTTAGTAAGGGCATTTTATCTGAGCTCATTACAAGAAGCCATCAAAAGGGCTCTGAATTTTGAAGATTCAGTGACTAAGGACAGATTGAAGCAAGCATCACCTATGCTGGTTAAGAAATCTTTTAGAAAAGCATGCTACCTTCCAAAGAATCACTTCCTAAGCCCAATTAGGTCGAGGTGTCGAGGTGTCTAAGAATGAATTGCAAAGGAAAAGGCTCCATTTCACATGCAGAGAATCGTGGCAACCAAGTCATAGGTGATTGAGAAAAGGACAAATACACTATATAGAGGTAGTCTTCGATCAGGATAACAAAGATGCAACATGGGAAGGTGTGGAAGCCGGACATCCAAATCTGAAGTTGCTTGAGAACAAGCAACATCTGGGACAGGTGGACTATGATGTAATTGATTAAGGGCTCTTTTATTTGCTGTTTTTGTTTTTGAATAGTTATTTAAAGTATTAAATAAATAAATAAAATTATAACTAAATGTAATTATTAAATAATTTTTATAAAGGTTCTTGGCCGACTTATGCATGGGCCAACTCTGTATAATTTGGGGTGGTTTATTTCAAAAAGATGACTTTGGAAAGAAATATAATTATAGGGGTCATTGTGGTGGTAAAAACGTCACAAATTGGAGAAATCACCTTCAAGCACATCTGTTCACTAGGGCGACAATCTCAATGGCCAAAATACAGGTGGGATGATACTCTCACCTGCACTCTTACTGTTCTCACTAAATTTTTTCGTTTTAGTCCGCCTCCAAGTGTCCACGGCTTGGATTTGTTATTGCAGCTGCATGAATGCCAATCAGCAGAAATGTTGTTGCCTAAGTTTTTATCCCTACTCTTGTGTTTTTCAATAAATTTTAGATACAAGAATTTTTGGGGCAGCGGTCAACACATCTTCAAATTAAACTCTTTTTATCCACTGTGGAGATGTATTACAATGAGAAAGAATATTTTGTGAGGAGAGTCTTATGTTTGGTGTTGCAACAAGTGCAAAAAAAAGTACAAGCATTCATATAGTCGATTGAAAGCCCACTTGTGTGAAATTCATGCCCTTGAATCAAAACTTTGTGGTTTGACAATATAGGTGTTGCCACCATAACAAAGTTTGTACTACACAAATGAGCAAGTGGATACAAATAATGTTACCAAAAACAATATTTTAATAAAAGCCTCAACATTTGTCAACTAAAGAATTAGATGCCTTGAAAGAAGAGATAGGAGGTGAGTAGGCGGGTTTAAGTTGGAGGAGCACAATTGTTGCATTGTAATTGAAAAGATATCCCCTGTTGGTAGGGCATTAATACGGGTCTCAAGAACAAACTCTCACCATTTCAAGGGTGGGGCCCCAGTGGAAAACCCCAACTAATTAATCTAAAGAAAACAGAAATTCTATTGAACATGATACCTACATTCCAACTTCTTCCACAACCATAAAGCTAGACATCCTTTCTCAGTGAAATTGTCTTCAAAATAGTAAGAAACTCATTTCACTCACAAAAGGACACAAGATATGAGCCAATGACTAAAAGCATCCACAATGAGTCAAGGAAGTTGTTGATAAATGCATTAGGCAGTGCATTTAAATTTTATACCAATAAACTTCCGTCTAATGTCATAAAGTCCCCATATTAGTAAGAAATGGTGAAGAGAAACAAGGTACCTATGAAAAGGTATGCACCAACTTAGTGGTAAAGGAAAGAAAACATGTGAATAATTAATTGCATTTCGTTAGAGATACTTGGGTTGAAAAAGGAGTCCATGATTTCTTATGGATGGAAATATTGCAATAAAATGCTCTAAGTTAATGTGTGTGTCCCAATGGTGATGCTTTTCTATGGCAAGTGAAAGATATAGATTTTACACTAGCATCTGTTATAACTTGTTATAAAATTGATATATACAATAGAGACGAAAGGCTCTATTTATAAAAGATTACAAGACGGTGTTTCTAAAAAGAAACAATCGTAAACAAAGGAAACTTACTAAACCAGCTAAGATGACCATTATAGAAACATTACAATATTATTTTAATACCCTCCCTTAATGGTCATTGTTCTAACTATCCTGCATAAGACATAAACTGCAGGTCTTTTGGTCACAAATGCATAGAAAGGCTGCCCCCTTTTCTTTAGAACGCTCTACAAATTGAGCCTACTACTGAGACCCTCCTTGGTTCAAAAGGAATTCTTGATATACCAAGATAACCACAATCCTTACAACCTGATGTTAGGTAACAAAGCTTTCCCTCCCTGTAGCTAGAGACATCGAGATCAGTTACTCAAACTGAAAACACGATTTTGAGGATAAATCGTCAAACCCTCCACTGCCACATTTTTTTCTAAAGATTGTCAAAAACTTTTGTAGATGAACATCGTTTGCCCTAGCAACTCTAGGTGTGTCCCAAAACAACTACAAGAAACCACACTTTGTGGAAAAAATCGGAAAACCCTTGAAAGGAAAGGAAAGGTCCTTTTATAGTCCACTATACCAGCCATATGTTTTTGGGTCTACATATGGCGACAGCAATATGGGACTACCTTGTACTCCTTGCAGGAGGCACCTAACTGTGCTACAAACAAGGCGTACATACACTACCCCCAGTGGGATTTGAACTTGTGACCTCTCTTTCAAGAGTGCAAGTTCTCCACCTCTTGATGTGATGCTGAGTTCACCCACGATTTTGCAGAAAAATCAACAAACCATTCGTTTAGTGAAAAAAGAATAAAAATAACAACCATGGTTTTAGGAAAATCATGCAAAACCATCCCATGATTTTTTGGGAAAAATTAGAAAACCCAGACATGATTTTTGAGGAGAAAATTGTAGAGCCCCCCATTAGAGAAAGAACCCACATTTTTTGTATGAAAGAACTGCACAAAAAAACAAAGAAACAACCATGAATTTTAAGAGAAAATCATGCAAAACCCTTCAAACATTGCATGGCAGAATAGAGACATTGTGCAACAAAAAGAACCTCATCAAGTAGATGGCACAAATTCCAAGGCAAAAATAATTGAAACTCCTAGTCACAGACCCTGAGGTAGAAATGTTGAGGTGCTGGTCAGAAAACAAACCCTAATTTTATCTTAAAAAATCTGTCAAAAACTTTGCTAAGAGGTGTAGAAAACAAGAAATTGCATAAGTTTCCCATGCCGAGAAAAACTTCTGAAAAAAGGACTCCAGTCAGCTTGAAGAACACACAAAGAAAGCTAAGAGGTTCAGAAACCCTAGAAGAAAACAAGAAATTGCAGAAGTTTCCCATGCTGAGAAAAGCTTTTGAAAAAGAACTCCAGCTGGCTTGAAGAACACACATAAAACGCTTCATTCGCGCGTCTAAAAAATGACACGATTCTGAAAAAAAATGGCTGGAAACAATGCTTGAAACCCTCGAACAAATGCTACAAGAAAACTCTCCGTCGGACAATGAAATCTACAAAAAAATGTCATGTTACTGTGAAAAATAGCAAACAAAAACGCGGGAAAGAAATGTCCAAAAATAGAGGAAGAACTAAACGTAGAGCCGTCAAGTAGCCAGAACAGATGTCTTCACAGGCCTAAAAATCGCACTCAGGAAAGAGAAAACATGACCCAGAAATCGCAATCTGCAGACACAAAAATGGAAGAAAAAGCAGTCGCAAAAACTGCAGAAAAATCTCACTCAAAAACCCTTGCTCAAACAATAAAAGAAAACTGTGATTTCTTTGAAAAGAAATGTCGTGATTTTCAGCAGAGAAAACCCACAAAAACCCTCAAAACAAAAACAATCGCACACGATCCATGATTTTATTAAAAACTTGTTCAAAAAACTTCTGGAAAATAATTTCCAAGAAAACCACGAATTTGTTTTTTCTAAACAAAAAAAATCTTAGGCCCACTCTAATACCATGTTATTATTAAAATGATATATAAAATAAAAATGATATATAAAATAAAGATGAAACGCTATATTTATAAAAGATTTTAAGACGATGTTTCTAAAAAAAAACAATTGTAAAGGAAACTTATTAAAGCAACGAAGATGACCATTATAGAAACATTACAATATTATTTTAATAGCATCCTCGTTGAAACATTTAAATCAATGAGGCTTCAAAACATTGTTCAAGATATAATGGAGAACACTAAAAGCTACAAACTTGTGGGGATTTTAATTGATGTGGGATCTGACCATACATATTAGACACTGTGTTGTTCCTTCACAAAACCTAATGATACAAAATTTGAGCAACAACACCAAGTAAATGAAACATATTTATCTTGAGGCCAAAGAGAGCCAAGTTTTCATAAATATGAGCGACTAATCATCAATGTCTCAAGCCATCTTCGCCTATTCTCAAAGAATGATTTGTTTAAGATAATGAAAATTTTAATTCACCTCTGCTACGATGTCCCCACACAGAACCACCACCTCCGCTACCTCTATCAGGGACACCACTGGGTCACTTGCTATATGGCACATGCCATATATACTGATTACAACCTTTAACTTTGAAAAAACTAGTGTTATTGCAGATTTTGCATTTGAAGATTTCAATTCACCTCAATTTGTATTCTCATAAATAGTATACTTTTGTGTAGTGCCAACCCATTACTTGGGAAATTATTTGAGAAGATAAATCTATTGGCTCTCAAAATAATTAAACATGTCATGAGTACAAAGATTAATGTAATAAGAGAAGAAATCCAAAAAAACACTAAGCCCATAGGTAAAGGCTCCTAAGCCATTGTGATTGGCTACTATCATACTTCAAGTTTTAAAATAATTTAGCGCTAAAGAAACAATAGTTAACCAACTAGACATTAAAGAAGCATTCCATTATCAAGACAACTTCAAAAATCAAAGTAATGAGGAAGTCAAATCAACTACCCAATATTCACAGAATTAACCGAGGTAAGTTGAGTGATTTACCAGTGCAATTTATTTTCCAATTAAGTATTTCTAAACCAATAAACACGTTCACTTTGGACGACAAAACAAGTATACATCTGAACAAATAAATGCCAGTGGAGCTTACCAGCGGTGCATTTCATCCTCAGTTGCAGTTGATGCAATTATGAATGCCTGTAGTCACTCCAAGATTAGTTTAAACTATACATATAAATGACAGACACAAATTATAACCAACGAGCATCAAAATGTACGAACAACATAAAATGGTTAAATATCCAACCATAGAAGTCCAAATCTTTCATCAAGGATAATCTGTTTGACAAAATCTATTTGAATACTTATAGTCTTATTAATATATGGCTCTATAATTATAGTATATTATTTTATGGGTGCTAAATAGGCTGCCTAAGCTACAAGTATTGTAATAATTTTTTCCATACTTTCATTATCCTTTTATTCTTTCTCGTTTTTGTCAAAAAATAAAAGAAGAAAATAACTTACAGAACGATCAAATTCAAGCATGAAACATCTCTTAACATCCTCTTTTGTAGGCTTGCAACCACAACGATCTCTTCTAGAAGTCAAGTCACTGAATTTTGTGTAAGTGTAGTGTAATACCGCTGCTTCTTCCAATTTGATCTCACTGCACAGCATAAGATTATTAGCAAAGTACCCTAAGACATAAAAGACATGAAATCTCCACAATCAATGGTATTGATTAAGAGTACTTCTTGATGTAACTGTATATTAATTTTTCAAGATAGATTGCTGACTTTGCATACTAAATAGATGGAAGGGTAGGAGCAAGGGGGTAGTAAACGAGAAAAGCGGAATAAAAAACAAAGAAGATTAGAAGACAACATAAGATATGCCAGTAGAAATATGACGATAGAAGAGATATGCCAGTAGAAAAAAGCTAATAGTGTTCATAAATAAGATGGATAAGACAAACTGTTTTAAGAATTAATCAAGAGCCAAAGATAATACAAAGAAATATCCAGGTAAAATAATCTTATTGTAACTTTTCAAATCGTACTAATAGTAATATTCTAACAAAATAACACAACAATCGAGCAAAACCTCAAGAATCTTGCCATCTCAATGCATCTAGGATAATATAGGTTATAAACATAAATGTATTATGATGCAAGAATGGTTCAAAAGAACAGTAGCATTAACACCTATTGACAATAATATAAAAACAGTAGAATGATAATCTTCTTATAATAATATTAGTATCCTAAGTACAGAGAAATTTCATAATTGGTACACAAATAAAGACAAATGAAAGAAACTATTAACAAAAATCAAAAAATGCCATAAAATTGTAAGAAAACAATAAAATTAATTAAAATTGAGACTTTAATAATATCCCATTCAATCCTTTTTATCTGTAAGTTTCGTCTCCATTTTATTTAAGAATACTATTAGCTTTTTCATTCCAATAATACTTGTCCTATGATAGTATGGTCATCTTTTTATTATTTTGTTTTAATATAAATAAGAATAATAATAGTTTTATGCTAAGTTGCCGATTCGGGTACGGATGCGAGAATCGGGTGCGCGGATGCGTGAAATTTTATTTTGGGCGATGCGGATGCGTTTGGATGCGTATATATATATATATATATATATATATATATATGCAAAGAAATTCAAGAAATATACAAAAATAAATCATTTGATGGTATGATACTTCAGTGTTCACCATTGATCAAGATTCAAGATATTTCATATTTGATAATGCAACTTAAAACTTCACAGACACAAATATTCAAATTGAAATAAGTTCAATAACTCAAGTTCAAGACTCCAATGCAATTTGAACTACAAAATCAAAACTTAGTTCATAATTCAATGTTCATCAATCAAGAGTCAAGACTCAAGATTCACTAATCAGTTTACCCCCCTCCATGCGCTGCCCCTTGACCCGTCTTGGGGGCTTTGCCCCCAAACCCCCAAAGACTGATCAGTCAAGATTGAGCTTGTCCCATGACTGGTCACGTTCACCAGCCCATGGAGGGGGGTAAACTTGGAGTCCATTTTCCATCTTTTAATACTTCATTTGATTGCTCTAAGTTCCCTCTTATCAAAACTTGTTGAACTCATGCTATAGGCATCCATCTTGGGTCCTAGAATGCTAGCAGAAATTTTAGGTTCATAGGACAAAATCTCCTGTAAGAGGTCGGAATCCGCTCTAGCATGGGACAGGGTAGTCTATACTCAGCCATTTTTCAGTTCAGGGCGGGAGGATTTATAAAAATATAACATTGAAGTATAAGACTGATTTATACTTTAAGTTATATTTGTATAAATACTTTCAAGATGTTTGAGATAGGTTCCAGCTTCATAGGAGTTAAGATGCAGATTCTAAATTTTGGGGGTTTTCAAAAAATTCCAGACAGCCAAATTTCAAGATTCAACAGGGCTACCTCCCACAATCCATCATGGCTTTCTAAGCTCAAACTGAAGTTGGAAAAAGGATTCTCAAAGGGTTTTGACTTGTTTTATCACAAATCATTTGGTTTCGACTCCATGTCCATGACAGACTTTAGCTCTTGCCCATATCCCAGACAGACATGACTTCCTAGCAGGCAAAAAATCACTCAAGTCTCACTTGCTTGACCTAGGGACTTAAAAACTGCCACCAACAAAAACTACCTAAGACCACTACTATCACCAAAGCAAAAGAGGGGGCCCCATTTGCAATGGGGCGATGGTGTGAAAACCTCACAACAAGTATCATCACCATCATCTGTGATTGTAGTAAGCTCCTGAAACGTTGCATCCAAGTTTGCACACTCAGGGGCTACACCCCAAAGCTTGGTTGATCCTTCCTTGTATTGATCATTCGTACGTGACAAAAGACGCAAGTTGGTATGAATGTAAACCACGTCCTCGGCTTTCTTTGAACCCAACCGATTGCACTTCACTGAATGGATATAGGAGTATGTACTCCAATTCCATTCAGCAACAGAAGAACTTGCAACCTGTATAGTGTTCAGAAAATTAAACATACAAATGAAAAGTAAATTAAAGAAGGTTAAACACTAAATTCTAGAATTCAAGAGGTAAACAAAAAAGAAAAACAAAAAAAACTTACTTGTGAGAGGATCTTGATTGCAAGAAGTTGTAGATGCTTGTATGGTTACCATACATGTACCACCATGTGATAGCTCCCATCACCATGTTATTTTGGTCCTTTATTGCATATGGAGTAAGTCTTGTTCCCAAAGCAAATAAGCCAAATTCTAGCCTCACTTTTTTGTTCATTTCTTCATCTTGGAAGAGTCTTACAAAAGCTTTGTAGCACCCACTAGCAACTTCTTCATCCGCATATGGTGCAATTCTATTTAGCATAGCAAGTACTTCATCGCTATAGTACCTTGGACATAAGGCATATGCAAGGAGGTGGAATGGGGTAGTCATCTTCTCCCAATGATGATGAATGATTGCTTCCACCTGATTGCATAAGGCTTCACATTTTGTGGGGTCATTCTCATGTGTTGTATGGAATGTTTTACCTTCTCAACCATGGCGTCCATGCCATCATACACATCCCCCAAGCAAGATGAATTTGTATCAGCAAAGTGGAGCATAGTCATGATAGGCTAAGTGAAATCCAATACAAATTGCACACGAGCCCACCAATTGTCATCCAAGACCAAAGCCTTGACCTTTTGGGCTCTCTCTGAATTTGAAGCCTTCCATATACCCCACTAGTTAGAAATAACCTTTTGGCTTCAATGCCTCTTTCACCTTGACAAGTCGTCTCATAATAATAGTATGAGATGCAAATCGGATCTCAGCAACCTAAGCAAGTTAACAATATGTCAGTAAATATTAAGCAAAGACAAAGTTATATATAATTTGATAATTGAACATGAACATAAAATTTATACAAATTTTAAAAAAATAAATGAAATTTACTAATTACAATTTACCTTCAATAACTCCAATTTGGAGAATGATCTAAATATGGATTGTGACATGTGGTGGTTTGTCACAAACATTTGTATCTCCTCCCCCTCTTGGTATATTTGCTTCACCCAATCTATTTGAGTGCCAAATTGAGGGAGTGTACGGTGCATGGTGTCCAAAAAATATGGTCATACCGACCCTCAACCAAAGCACCTTCACCCCTACAATTTATGTCATTGTCTGTAACCACCTAGACCACATTCTCACTAACCACCATCTCTATGGCCTCAATGAGAATTCTAGAAATGAACTGTGAATCCTTCACCTCTCCTTCACAATCAACTGCCTTCAAAAACATTGCCCCTTTGGGGGACATTGCAATCACATTAATCAATGGTCGGTTTCTTGCATCCTTCCATCCATCAGACACAATAGATATACTCGAAGTTTTCCAAGAAGCTCTAATTGGTTGAAGAGCTTTCTCTATAGAAGTCGCTTTCTTTATAGAAGTCCTCTCTTTTTGCAATAGAGTGGTACGCACCTTTTCGTACCTGGGACTTGTGTAATCAGCTGGTGCTTTATTGATGGCTGCCACCATTTCCTTCCAATATGGTGATCTTACCAAGTTGAAAGGAAGACCATTGGCATAGAGGCAACGTGCAATGGCTTCATCAGCAAGCTCTCTTGCCTCCATTTTAAATGCGGCATCCAATGGACCTCTTTTTCGGGCTGTGATTTCTACTTCTCCCTCTTTCTCTCTTCTTACAAGTACTTGCAAGAATGGATGTTTGGAGAATTGAATTGGTTCAGTGGGTAATTGTGTTTTATTCCTTCCGGATGAAGGTTGATGAAAACGTTTTTGATCTTCTAACCAATTTATCAGCAACCTCTTGTTCTTTTACATAGGATGTTATTTGTGCATCTGGCATCCCTTTCCTACCTATGCCTTTGCACATAGCCATTCCTTTACCAGTAGGGCCCATAAAATGAAGTTTGACCCGGGAATATGAGCTATTGAATGGTTTGCCTTTGTTACTTTCACAAAATTTACACTTCCAAAAATATGAGCCACCTCCTGAAACCTGTTGTATTCTTGTGGTATGTCTCATTAAAAGAGATCCTATATCAATTTTGAAAGTATCAGCTCCTTCCCCTCCCACTGAACTTTGACTACCGGTGGTGGCCATTCTTGCACAATACAATATAATTTCTTGCTTTGCTATAAGAAGATATTAAAAAATTAAATAAATTTAAATTAGAAAAAAACTTTGAACATCTAGCAAACAAGTGCAAAAAAATGATACAAAAATAGATAGCTAAACTTGTTTGTTTACTTCTTTAAACAAAAAAAATTAAAAAACTTGAAAAATTTCTTCCCAAACTTGAAAAAATCAATTAAAGGACGATGCTCAAAACTCCTTTGTGGAAGCTATATCTTGCCCTACGAACGATCCTTTTCGAAAATAATCACTTTGCCTTCAAAATGCCAAAATGGAGACCAAATGAGAAGAGAGTCTAGCTGCAAACAAAATGAGATGGAGAATGGTTGAATGACCTCTTTTAGGGCCGTTTTAGGGTTTAGGAGCAAAAAATAGAATAAAAAAATCTAATTTGCACATGTTAAAATATTCACTAAGTGGCAAAAAATAGTAAAAAATATTATTTTCTGGGCATGGGCCCGTGGATGCTTTCGGATGTGCCCGAGTGCCCTGTGGGTGCCTGCTGGAAGCTCATCCCAGGCACTCGGATGCGTATGGATGCCTCTGGGAGGCATCCCCACGCATTCGAGTGCCTGGGATGAGCTTTTGGCAAGCACTCACTGGGCATCCGCCTCCGGATCCGCATCCGCATCCGCATCCGGCCTATACCTAGAAGCATCAGTATCTTAAGTTTTATGTATATCTCTTTTCCCATCTTATTGCTACAAACATATGTTACTGTCTAATCCCGACTATTATTTATTCTTTTTTGTCTCCCATTTGTTGCTCCCCCTCTCCTACCCTTCCTTCTATTTAGAAGGCAAAGTCAGCAATCTATCTTATATCTTCGTCATCCTAATGGTGTATAAGTGTGATCCAAATCATTGATGCTTAAAAATCATTAAACAGTCACATTGAGAAGCACTCTTAATCCAATGACATAAAATCAAAAGCATTAGGATCGCTTAATATATTTTCATGTTATGAAAGTTGTATGACACAGGATATCATATTTTGCACAGTTTAAAAAATCGTCGAACTCGTCATGGACTCGATTGGACTTGCGAGACCAATGGCGAGCCGACTTGACTTGCCATCGACTCATGAGTTGAGTCCAGGCGAGTCACTCCCTCTGCACTCGAGAGTCTAAGGCATGGACTTGCGCGAGTCAGACATTGGGACTCGCAAGTCTGCAACAAGGACTCACGCTGCCCAAGAAACACGCCCAGTCATGTAATAAACTGATATTTTTTTTACTTTTTCATTCATTTGGTCATAACAAGGTTTTAGGGTGTGGAGAAGTTGAACAATCAACATCAAATCAGCAAAATACATCCAGGTAAAGAATTTTTCTACTCTTTTTTCTTTTCCATCTATTGGAAATGAAGATGGAGGATGACGCAGACGAGGACTTTGATGTTGAAGAAGAAGAATTAACTCCTTTAGATGCCTCAACACCTACTAGTTCAAGGCCTGAACAATTGAGTTATATTAGGAGAGGGAAGAGCAAGATATAGTCTTTAGTTTCAATTTTTCACTTTTGGGCATATCATTATAACTAATTTTGTAATCATTTATAAACTTATGCTGCTGTTATACATTTTAAAGTTTGTAACTATGATGAAATTTCAAATATTGAGTGTTTGAGATTCATATGACATGTGTAATGTATCAATTATGGCTCTTATGTTCTCTAAATGCATTAATTTCTTTTAGTTTTATGTATAAGTATGGTTTTTTTCTTTTGCCGAGTCCTTTCCCAAGTCTTTTCCGAGTCCGAGGCCAATTTTATGGTCTGCCAAGTCTGAGGCAAGTCCGAGTTTTTCAACTATGATATTTTGCAGCAACAAATTAAAATTTCATGACATTAAATTTTGCGGTGTATCTAACAATAAAGTCATAAAACTTCTGCGACTAAAAACTAATCATTCAATAATGGGGTGCAGGACTGAATCTGTGTCACTGCCTAATAATGATAATTTAAAATTATCCAAAAAATTTATTAAAAGAAAGGCATCCCCCATGTTGTCCCCCCCTCCCCATCCTCATCCCCAAAACAACTAAGGCATGAATCTTCAAAAAATAATTATTAAATTTTTTACCTGATTTTTTTATAAAATCATGGATTTTCCTCGTTAAAGTATTGAAAAAAAATTCCCGACTTTTTTTCAATAACAAGTTTCTCATTTTCCATTTAGTAGGATTGCAAGAGGGATGGCTTCATTACCAACATCATGCAGGAAAGCAACCAAAGGTTCATTGATAAAATCTACACAACACCTCGAAATAGAGGATGCTCACTACCTTTGAATATTGATGCCTTGATCAAATTGTCCTCAAGACTAGGACCCAACCAACAATTATAGGTAAATACTAGGACAAGTTTGATAAGCATAATTGTGAAGCCATTATGCTCATTAAATTATCAATCACAAATAACATGCTTTTCAAGATTCCATCGCACAAATCTTCTAAAGGGATTTTAAATCTACAACACCAGAGGTTCATTGACAAAATCTACAACACCTCGAAATAGAGGATGCTCACTACCTTCAAATATTGATGCCTTGATTAGATTGTCCTCAAGACTAGGACCCAACCAACAATTATAGGTAAAGACCAAGACAAGTTTGATAAGCATAACTATGAAGCCATTATGCTCATTAAATTATCAATCACAAATGAAATGCTTTTGAAGATTTAGTCGCACAAATCTTCTAAAGGAATTTGAAAACACCTACAAAATATGCACGAGGTGTCAAATAAAGGCAAAGCCTTCTTCCTCAAAATTATGTTTTTCTCTATCATAAAGGACAAGAAGATGCCTTTACAGGATCATTTGATGAAGATCAAAGACGTTCACAATCGGCTAGCTACTATTGGTTACACGATGGAAGAAGAAAAGGTGTGGTTATAACGTTGAATAGCTAGCCACAATCCTATGGCCATTTCATAGAAACATTCAACATCACCTCTACTGATATTTACTTGCAGTTTGAAGATTTTGCAACAAACTCTTGTAGTGGGACAAATGGAAGTAGTAGTTTGGTAGCAGCAGTTAATCATAGAGTGTAGAAAAGGCCTTTGCATTTAAGGACAAGGGCAAAGACAAGGGGCCTCAAAAGAAAGGTTGACAGAATGAAGATACTCAAAAGAATCTAAAGAATATCACACATTATCAATGTGGTAAGCATGTTCACGTGAAGAAGCACTATAGCGATTGGCTAAAAGAAATCCAACCAAGGAGGGTCTCAACTTAACACTCACGTCACTGAGCATTCTAAGCAGGAGTCAACCTTCTACACTATTATCACCAAGCAACCAACAAATTACTCAAGTTTTTTACTTGGCACATTGATTCTAGAGCATCTAAAATTTTACACATAGGAAGGATTGGTCCAATGAGTATACGACATGCTTAGATTCGGTTATCTTCTGTGGTGGTGAGGACTGTACAATTATTGACAAAGGCGATGTTCAACCTAGAGGACAACCAACCTCCAAGGTGACCTGCGGGATGGAAGGGTGACCAACCTTACATGCTCTCGACAAATTGAGGACGGTTGGCCTTGGGAATTGCCGGTTTGCCAAAATTTCCTAGAAATTCATGATGTGATTCGCAATGTGGAATATGCTATGATCCAAATATTAATGATGCTATGATTTATTGATCTAAATATTATGATACTTTGATGTATGGATTTGAATATTATCATAATTTCTTGTTACCTAATATTACTAATATCAGTTTTTAGTGAATAATATTGTTGGTAAGCCAAAAATCAGGAATATTCCAAAATGGATCATTACAAATGTTGTGCATCCCAATTCATGGCAGCACTTAAGAGAGAACATTATATTGCACCAAAGAGGGTGTTGAGATATGTGAAAGGGAATGTCAACACCTAAAATTGCCCCATCGCATGTGCGCGATGTTAACACTAATTTTAATCTTAATTGATTAAATAATCTTAGTTATTTAATTAATTTGTGTCATCTCCTAATTTAATTAAAAAATTGTCTTTTCCCTCCAAAATCAATAATTGAATGATTTTAATTAATTATTTAATTATTTAACGTCCCCTTCAGTAATCATTCAATTCTTGTCTAATTTTGTTTAATAATAATTAAGTAATTTTATTATCTAATTAATGTCTCTTTTCTAATTTTAATTGAATAATTCTTTTTATTTAATTAAACTTCCATTTCTCATTCTTGTCATCACAATTAAATGATTATTTCAATTATTTAATTTACTAATTATGTCTTCCATAATTGAATAAAATTAGTGTTTTACTTAATTGTTCCACTTCCACGATGTTAACTAAGTCTTCCTAAAATAAACAAATTATGTTATTTATTTATTCCTAATCAAGATGGTCACATTGTCTGCACTTTCTATACTTCTCGTCATTGGCAGCGCTCCCTCAAGATTTTGCTTGGGTCATTCAGAGTGGGTTCCCACCATCTTCGTGCTAAGACCGACCACCTGTTAGACAGGTGTGACAGGATTTTCCAGCTTTGTACTCTCAGTGAGGTGGAGTCTGAGGAGCACTTTATCTTCCATTGTCCTATCTACTAGGAGATTAGAGGCAGGTTTTATTGTCTTTTCAGAGAGGCTCGGTCTCTCTCCTCCTTCAGGTACACAGATCAAAGATGTGTTGCTCTTTATCTACAGTTGCTCTTTATCTACAAGAGGACATTTGTTTGCGGGATCACTCTTTTTAGCATCCCTTGCACCCTATGTCTGATCAGCTTATTACCTCTTTCTTTCCTGGGATGGTGTGTTGCACCAAAAGGCATTTAGCCTCACCTTCTCTATCCAGGTCTGTGGGACCCCGTAGATCCTACTCGAAGAGATCCACTCCTCCCAGCCGAGTAGGTCACCTCCAGAGGCAGCATCATCGGCAACATCATCATCATCATCATCATCATCGGCACTGGCCCCCTTTCTCTTCTACAGATTATCGTTCGGTTTTGCAATTTTTCTCTTTCTCCTCGGTTCACTAGTTTTGATTCGGTGGCTTGGGGTTGCCTTCTCGCCCCTTTCACCCTCCCTATGTTTCTCGGGGTCCTGGTTTCTCTTTCCTTCTTTTTGTTGTTCTTTGTTTTCTGGTCACCGTTTGGTGTTCCTGCTGTTCGTTTGTCTCTTGTTCGGCTCTTCAGTCCCTTTGACCCATTTGTGGTCACTTGTTGGACATTAATAAATTTATCTTATCTTATCTAGTTCCACCTCCATGACTAATACTGACTTTCAGTCTGTCTAACCAATCTATTATGTCATCTGTCCAATCACTTTTTCGGACTAATCAATCAAATTAGTCTTCTTTCCAATCAATTTAGTTCACCGGTCAATCAATTCTCTTAACTCATCAATCTAATCAATCCAGTCATCTAATCCAGTCATCTAATCAATCAATTCTGTCAGGCAACAGTTAACTCTCAATTAGTTTGAGTAATCTATTCAATCAAGTCTAGTCTAAATCAGTCTTAACTATTCATTATCAATCAATCAGAACTATCTATTGAAATCCAAGGAAAATTCTATATAATGAAGGTAACTCTTCATTATTTACAACCATAATTTTTGAATTCTCATGTTATCATAATTGGAGCAAATCTGAGAGCTTACAATTGCAAAGAGAAGCAGAAAAGGCAAGAGAGGATTTATGGTTTGATGCTTGTGCATGTTCATTTGCTTTGAATTATTTATTGTATGCATTGAATTATGTCATTTCTCTCTTGAACAAGAGTAAATTGTTTGCAATAATCTAGAGCTTGTGGTTGGATCTAATCTCTATTGTTGCAGGTATACTAATCTGAATATTTACCCCTATTATAGGGACACACAACTTTGGCATTCTATACAATGAAAGTAGAGATCCTAGGCTGGTTAGGTTCACAAATTCAGATTGGACAGATTGAAAACATGAAGTCAGTATGTTTTCAATCTTGGTATGGGTGCAATCACATGGACCAATGGGAAGCAGCGGGTAGTAGCTCTTTCCTCAACAGATGCAGAGTATTGAGGAATAGCTAAAGCAACATGTGAGGGAGTATGGCTACAAAGGATGCTTTCAGACATGCAAATGTCTCAAGCAGGGCCTTCACCCTTGCTTTGTGACAATCAAGGGGTGCTAAAGCTGGCCAAGATTTCAAACTTCCACAAGCATACAAAACATGTGGAGCTATATTGTCATTTCATGCAGCATCTTGTACAAGATGTATCAATGATTTTGCAGTACGTTTCGACTAAGGACCAGATTATAGACATTCTTACCAAGTCTGAGTCCTAAAAAACTTGTAAAATTTTGGGATAAGCTTGGTGTAGTTAATAGATAGGCCATTACAGGAGGATATTAAAATAAAACTGTAATATTTAGTTATAACTTATAATGGTCAATTTAGTTGTTAGGATAGACTTTATGAATATTCTTTATTCTTTTAGTCGTCATCTGCTTTAATTGTTATCTTATTCTTATCAGATAAATCATTTATAACTCATATTTATGGAGACTTTCGCTCCACTGTTAATATTAAATATCTTGGTAGTCGTTCTTTGTGTCATTACTTTCTGTTATACTTTGCACTACTAAAATCTTAAGCTCCCTTAGTAGAGAGTCATAGGTAGCATTAGAGTTGAAGAAACAACGTGATAGATATAGTACCCTGCACCAAAAATAAAAAATAAGATGCAGCAATCATTGTGGGATTACTTCATAAACTATCTTCATGGTTGAAACTAGCTTCAAACTATCAACCACAATAAGTTGATATACTAGTCAATTTCAATAACAAAAAGTACTTCTCAGAATAACATGTTTAATAAAACATATACCACAACAACAATCCTTAAACATCAAAACAACAAAGAATTAATCATATCCTTTTAATGAAGTATTGACATCAATATGCAAGGTTGAACTTTAACTCAATCCAAAACTTCTCCCAAGTATGAATCATGCATATCACATCAAATCCCTTTAAGAATAGCAATCCACTACATATTACATTCACTTTGCCTTTGACATGTTCTTGTCAATGTTCCTCTACCTTCTGTGCTTAGGCTTCAAATCATCTAGTTCACAGTGTTTCTATTTCTCAATCTTCTTATCTAATTAACCTCATTTCAAAAAATTAAGCTTTGAAAAACTCTTTTGTTCAACTTTGAGATAGCTTATGAATAAGTAGTCTTCAGTTTATAAAACTCCCAATGACAACTTATAGTTTTCCATTCAACACAGGAATTTAAAGTCCCATAATTGCATATGCTTCTGAATGCAATCAAGTTAAGGTGTAAACCTTAAGCTGTAGTGGAACAATACACACATGCATTAATGAGAATGCATTCACAAGACTGCAATAAAAAGCATACACCAATCCTAATATTCCCTAATTTATTGATAGACGGACAAGAGAAACTTACTTGGGTGTTTTCATGTAATTGTGCCAACGATGTGCACCATTAGGACGAAGGTGATCTTGAACACGTGCAGCTGCCTTTCCATTGCCATATGTTAAAAAGTAATTTGGATTGCCACGAGTTGCCTCCTTATATAGCCCAAAATATGTCTCCTTTGTAACATGATCATAATTTTTCTTAAACATGGATACCTAGACCATGAATATAACAGAGCCAGTTAACACAAACTTCACCCTAT
This sequence comes from Thuja plicata, assembly GCA_018584345.1. NCBI lineage: Eukaryota > Viridiplantae > Streptophyta > Pinopsida > Cupressales > Cupressaceae > Thuja > Thuja plicata. Next base: position 456,884 of record MU224499.1, read on the forward strand.
CAAGGAACAGCAAAGCAAGAACACAATAAACTCTATACAAAAGAAAGAAATTGTTAAATTTTAAACACAAGGAAAAGATATCCTTATAAATAAATTAGCTGTAATATTATCCATGACTGGAAAGCAAACTAAATAAGAGAACATAAAATGTTGCAAAAGATGAAAAACAATATATTGAGATCAAGAGAATCGCTGCAAAATGGGATTATTTCAAAAAGATATTCTCCAAAATGGCAAGCTATAAATTTATCAGAACTCGCCAAAAATGGGCTCGAATGTTAATGAATTGCATTCAAGAATTTCCATCCGTACTGCTATACAAATGTCACAATGTAGGGAATGTTCAGATCGTTATTTGTTGAATCCTCAAAAGTAAATATTGAACAACTTATGTTTGCCATATGATTGGCTACTTCTACTTCTTCCTTTCACTGCTGTTGCCTCATTCTTTGTGCTCATACCTCCATTGGTTATCTGTGTATATTTTTTATTTACACCAACTTGGGTAAATCTGTTCCTATACATTTTCTGACAAGTTAAATTTTAGCTTTACATTCCACCTCCAGGCAGATTATTCAACAAATTAACTGCAGCCTCTACTTTTGAAAACCCCAATCTTTCATATACTTCATCTTTTTCTAACTACAAAAATGCAAGAAATTGATGGCAGCTACATTTCTGCTACTTGATAGAATGACCTTCACCAAAAATGATATTAGCCAACTGAAAGTCTAACTTTCTATGATCTCTACAACTTAAGAATCGGGTTGCGTCAGCTTAAACCACAAAGATCAAAATTAACCAAGTATAGTGACTAAAATCAACTCAAGAAGGTAGCACAAAATTCCAAAATAAATATGATTTTCAATTAACTTTAGCATTCATTTCTCTGGGCTATGGAGATTGTGTATGGATACCAACGTCCACATAATATAACACACCAAAGACTGCAATTTTAGAAATCAACAACCATGTCCTTAAAATGTTAGCACTACGTAAAGTTGAGAACAAAAAGAAAAACCAAACCTCAAGTGAAAAGAACTAGAAAATGTATTATTTGTTTGAGAGTTTAGAAAGTCCCAATCCAATTGCTTATAAATACCCACTTGAAACACATTTCTCTTAAGTGTGTCAAGTTTCATGATTGTTTAGTATCAGTTTCTATTGAAAGTTCTAAAAAACATTTTATTTAAAAACTTTATTAATAAAAACAATAAAGAAAATTTAAAAAAAAAAACCTTATCATTAAAAATAACAAAGAAAAAACAGCTAAAGGGCTAACTAAGATCAACTGATCCTTCGCTGATGGAATGGAAGATATCAAAAGGCTTCTTCTAGGCCTGGATTGTTTTGTCATACACCAAACCTATAGAGAAGGCAATAGTGTGGCGGATGCCATGGCTGCTCTAGGATTAAGGCTTACAAGATTGTGGTGTTAGAGACCAAGGGGTGCTTCCTGCCAATGTGAAGTTTCTCCTTGAAGGAGAAAGAAAACGATGATTATGTTACCCTAGAGGTTAGTCTATGTTAAAGGGTTTATTGGTATGGTATAATTCTCACTATGGAAAGATGTGTTAAAATGAGGTGTAGCTTGAGAAGGTTTTTGATGGGCATTATTTCAAATATTTTGGCACACATTCTTTTCATAGTCACTAGAATTGGGATCTATGTGACCGGTCAACGTAGTGGCATGCTCAATTTGCCTCTGATAACTAGTCCAATGTCCTGCAGCAAAGTGCTTGCAAGATTAAATGAGCTGGGCGAGAACAATTTCCCGGGTGTTTTTTGTTTTCCTGCCGATAATAGCCGTAATGGCACGATGTTCAATTTCTTTATGTTTATGTTTTTTATGATTAAAATTGATAGCGGCTGTATACTGCTGGTAAGGTATGACCCTATATGGGGTGTTCATAAGACTAATACTAATATTAGTTATATTAGCTTAGATGGTAGGTATGTTTATAAGACTGATAATAGCTATGTTAGCTTAGATGGTAAGATCTTTGTTTTGTCAATGGTGGTTTTTGATATTGTTAGAGTGTTGTTAATGTGTTGTTAACATGCTTCTTTAGTATTTGACTTTTAGCCTTCGGGGTTGGTTGTAATGGGACAGCACCCTAGCTTTGCCTCTTTTCATATCAAAAACAAAGAAAAAATAGCATTTTTTTATTTATTAAACATTAACAAAGAAAATTATTTTTTTTATTTTTTTTAAATTATTAGCTATGCTCCACGGAGTTTCCGGGACGGGGACGTGTTTCCGGTACGGGTAGGGCTCAGAGCCAATTTTTAGGGGACGGCTATTAAAAAAATAGGGGATTTTTTATATATATAGAAAGAATTCAAATATGCATATCATAACATTGATAAACCATTCACCATAGACATTTTAGAAGCTCAAAACAATGAATACATAGCAAATTAACAAAGTTCAAATACTTTCATTGTAAAAATATGGCGTACATATAGCGAAAATGCCCAAAGGCTCCAAGTTTCATGCATGAAATGACATAAAGAGAAGTCCAACTAAAATACTAAATAGTAAACATAGAAGTTCAACTCCATAATTAGATGTCCATATAATCAAAATCAATAATGTATCAGCAAATAATATATGACTGTCCTCTACGAAAGCTTTGTTGCTGCTCCTCTTTCTTCTTCTTTTTGGCAAGAATGAATGAAATGAACAAATGAAAGAGAGTTAGGCTATTTATGTTTTTAGCATCCATACTAGGGTTTAGTATCTTTTATTTAATATTAGAGTCCACGTGGGGCCCGCCGAAAACCAAACAAATTAAAAAAAAACTTACTTTTTAAGACTGGCGGCTGTTTTTTTTTGGCTGGGAAATAGGGGACGGATTTGGGTACCGGGACGGCCAGGCCTTCCCCTAACCGTCCCCGGTACCCAAATCCGTCCCCTATTTAGGAAACTTTGTTTTTTTCAGTTTTCGGAACATCCCCGATTTGGGAACGAAAAGGGGACTGTTAGGGGACGTTGAAAATCCATCCCCATTTTGTACCCAGGACGGGAACGAGGGTACAAGGGCAAGGGACACATCCCCGTGGAACACAGATTATTAGTAATTAATAAATTTTAGTTGAAAATTTTAACATTAAAAATTTAATATTAAAAAATTATTTTAAAACATCTTTAAAAAAGTTTTTAATTAAAAAAAATTTTAGACAATTAAAAATTGCAAGGACCTCGTCCCTATCACGGTCAAAAACTATGGCAAGACGTGGGACGTTTATCAGTGGCCTGCCTGCAGGCTGCGTACCATAGCAAGGCTCGACAGGGGCTTGTTGTGGTAGGTACCTTATAGGGTACCTACAACAATATGCAATACCATATGCAAAACAAACACCCACAAAAAAAATGATTCAATATTAAACTGAAAACTAAAACGAATGCCACCCCTTTATAATTCAGATTTTAAATTTATTTTTTTGCGCTTTTAAAAAAAGTAAAGTCTGAAAAGGAGAAAATTAGTTTTAAAAATTAACAAATCGTACCTACACAACAATGGTGTCCGTACGAAAGGGGGAAGATTTTTCTCATCTTGGGTGCCCTACCCGGATTTCGGTAAATGAACAAACGATGTCAACCGATCCGGGCAATTTGAGTGCAATGGCAAGGTCTATTTTGGACCAAAAGTCTTGGAAATTGCAAATCGCTCCTAGGTCTCGTCTCCACATGCAAGCTTCAACCAGCTATAGATTTGGTCTCCGATGTCTAATTTGGACAAAACAAAAGGCGATTCCAACTTTCAATCCAATGGTGGCCTCAAATTTGACCCAACAAGCTCCAATTTTGATCTGCAACAAAAAAGCCACGAATCCAAAACTCCAAAATTGCTCCAAAAATCTCTTTAATGGCCAACCAATGGCACTCTCAAAGCTCTGATGCGATATAAGATTTGGCTATGAAGGTAGCCACCCAAGATCTAGGGAACTAATGGAAAGCACAATAAAAAGAGAACTAATATGACCAGAATAAATCGTATTCCTATCAATAATGCAATGGAGTGGATCAACTGGATTACTAAATTAACTGAATTTGATATTACACAGGAGACCCCTTGGTTAAATAGACCAAGGTGAGAACATAGCAATGCATAAGATTATTACAAGTGCCTTAATCTTATGACATGATACATAAAGTGACAATTTATCACCCACCTAAGGTAGAAAAGTGAAATTGTCACATGTCCACTAAAGGTAAATCACTCTCCAAGGTTGAAAAGAGTTCATGCAAAAGGTGATCACCCTCCAAATGTGAAAAAGTGATGAAGTGATAAGGCCACCAAAGGTGGAAGTCCCACTTAAGGTGGAAAAGTGATAATTTGATAACACCACTGAAAGTGGGAATAATCCTATGTGTTCCTTAAGTAAACTTAAGCACATGTGTTCTTAAAACCTAGGAAATTAACTTACTAGGTGCAGCAATTGAACACACCAACACAATTTATTATTATATCAATGTAGTTATCTAGTCGTCTTACAAAATGAATTCAAATTTTTTGTTTTAATACAAAAAAAAATTAAATTTAAAAATTTAAAATATATTTATAATCTAATTTCATTTTTTTAATATTTGAGAGTATATTGAATTTAATTAACACTTTCAATTTATTGTTTGAATATAGTATAAATCTTAGAGACTAAATCTATTTTTTGGAGTATTAAAATTCGATCTGTAAAATTTTGAGTCAACTAGAATGCTCAGGTTGAAAGGTGAAACGTGTTTGGAGATGAGAGTGGAATTTTGAGATTGACTAGAGTGGATTTTTGTAGGTTGACAACAAAAGAAATGGCGCACCAAAAGGCAAATGGAAATGGCAATTTGATGGCACAAACAATGATAAGTGGTGATTTGACACCACAAGAGAGAATGGGTGTTGGTTGTCTTCCAACCTTATGTTGGGTATTGAAGCCATCTCTCCCACAAGTTGTAGCTATGATAAAGAAACCCTAGCTACCTTTGAAAGAAGCCCACAAATTTTTTTAGGAAAATGTGTAAAACCTACAAAATTACAAATAATAATAGCCAAAAACCCTAGACAATGCGATCTACAAAAATACTCACGATTTAATTGGAAAACAATTGTTAAAAATGCCAATGCATGCCTAGATGTCAAATCTCTTCAAAAAACCCATCGTTTGTAGGTCTAAAACAATGAAAATTCCCACAATTTTATTGCAAAATCATCAAAAACAAGTAGAAAATCTGTCAGCCACAATTTTTGAGTGACAATAATGACAATTTTGCAGAGGAAATGAAGATGTCATTTTCCAAAAAAATGGCACAATTTTCTGATAAAAAGAGGCACACAATTTTCTAATGAAAAAAATCAATATTTTGTAAAAGAAATGGTGACCAATTTCAACAAAAAATGGCAAGGCTTCTTGCAAGAACGCCCAACAATATACACATGATTTTGCAAAAAGATCCCCCAAAATTGCTTGTACAAATTCCCACAATACCATACACTTTCATATAGCACTCCTTTGGCACCTACTATGTCACAAGCATGAGTCATCACTACCAATGATAATCCGTTCATCTCCATGCATCCACTGATCCCAAGAAATTTTTGTAGTTGGCTATGATACCACATTGCGAAAAATATAGCACACAGAATGATTACCAAGATATTTGACAATTAAACAAGTGAAAATCTCCTTAAATAAGAGTAACAAATGCTTTATCCAAAAAAAATAAGAGCGACAACTAAGAAAGCCAAGGCTAAGAAATTAAAAAATAAAAGAAAGTTACTAAAGCTTATCCTAAAGACTTAATTGAGCTTTATAAACTAAAAATTATATTATTATTTTAATAATAAATTAATAATTGACATTAAATTATCAATTCTCAGTTGTGTTTTGTATTTAATATTGTCAGCATTGTGCAATCTTTCTATTTTTTCTATATTTTATACTACTGAACCCAACCATATCAAAACTGAGGAAAAAATGATAATTCACCAAAACCTGACCACAAACGAATAGCTTTTATGTTTGTAGGAGACTTCTGTTGAGTAAAATATTAGTAACTAGAAAGAGTGCGTTTAGAAGTAATGGCAAAAAATTGTCTTCAACAAAAGCACCGAGCTGAGAGGGTTCATCTAAACAACTGTAGAAGAAAATAGAGTGCCCCTTCCTGATTCCTCTCATAACTTCCATGCATGGCAATCTCAAGACATTGACGATTGGGCTTTATAACAGTTTCTTGGCATTTGAATCTTGATGAGGAAATGAAATCATTTTTATTGTATCCATGAAACCTGAGGCTGAAACCGTATATATATATATCAGAGTTGTCATTTTTGCACAATCTCATTTGTTTACACCTAAGATGTTTTCTTTTACGTTCAAAAGAGAATGTTGTTCAGAAAAAATATATATTATAATTAGAATAGTATAGTTAGAAACTTAGAAGTAATGATGAAAGAATGTCCTTGACATAAAGTGCTAGGCTGCAAGGTCTTATCTAAAGAATCATAGAAGTAAAGAGGATGTTCCTTCCCTATTCCTCTCCTAACCTCAATGCATAGCAATCTCATAACCTTGACAACTGACTTCTATAACCACTTCTTGGTACTTGAATCTTGATGAATAAATGAAACTTCTTTTTTTGTATCCTGAGACCTTACAGCCTATGGAAGAAAAATATTAAAATTGTCTCCCTATTTAAGGGATTGAAACTTAGAACAATGTTGCTTCCTTGTGAAGTATGGTTCAATATAATTTACATGCAAAATCTTCCAAAATATTTAATTTTGCTTCACTGAAGAGTTCTAAATGGAGTACAGACTGGAGGTCTCCTATAGCTGATCCAAATATCATCATAGAAAGGACACTCCATGGAACGATGTTTCTCTGTTTCTATTGCTCATGTTACATATTACATGCATCCTGCTGTCCCAATATTCCTTCAGTATTTTCCATATACGTGCCTGAGACCTGATTTTATTTAAACATATCCTTGTTTTAGCTATTAGAATCTTCTCACTCCATTCGATTTTTGCCCCTATATACTGTTCACAATGTTTATCAGCGGGATTTTAAATCACGGAAATAGCGTTGGTGTTTCCTAGTTGAATTATTTCTCCATATGATTGATCCAAATTTTTCGTTTACATAATTTTTTATTTCCAAGTTAGTGTTTGCAGGGACATTCAATATAATGCCCCACTTCTTCATCCATTTGTTATTTTAATTGTTTTCATTTGTGTTCCCTCTCCTGTTACTCCTCTTTATTTATTGCCATAGGCCACCACTTTCTCTTCATGCATTTTACTGATTTCAAATACTCCGATCATTAAGTCACGGTGACTATTCTTAGAGGTAAACTGCATGTGTGTGTTTGAGAATATTTTATTTGAATTCACTCGATACCACTCTGTGCCTGGTCATAGCATTCTCTACAATCCAAAAGTACATTTGATCTTTCATGCAACTAATAAATTAGTAAGATACATACAAGGCATGACATTTTCATGGAAGGAGAACAACAACTGATTCAAAAACATATTTCACCTCACTAAATGGCTCTTTTATATCATCCCGCTCAATGGCGCTCTCCTGAAATGGCAAATCACAAAACAAAAATGAATATTTCAACATTAAAAATTCAAAATCAAATGAAGGAAGGCCAAATCAGAAACTTTTTCTGTAGGTTACATACATAATTTGGGAAAACCACCATATCAACATCATCTGGAACTTCCAACAGCAACTGTCTCAAAGAGTACTCATTGGCACCGGCTGGATGAAGCAGTTCGTCGGTGTCAAGATGGATAATCCAATCCATGTTAGCTTCCTGCAAAAGCAAACAGGCTAATCAAATATTGCACCATACACTAAAAGACTAATGTATCCAGCATATAACAATTTTAAATTAGAAATGTGGCATACAAGTTCATATAATACAAATGTGAACATCCATAAGTCTTCCATGCCTCTACCATTTGCAATCAATTAAGCAGTTAATTGCAACCCAACACAACATGCAATTTTCTTACATCCTTCTAGTTTGCAAAATCCACAATCTGGTCAACAAATAAACTCATCACATAAAACCTCAGCTATTTTTGCCCCACAGAGATTAAAGCAAATAAATACCTTGCACTCTTGCACTTGAGACCTTTTGTCGTGAAAGCTGGGCCTTTTGGACAATAATTGAAAAAAACCACAAGAGGAACAAAGAAAGGAAAATTAATTGTGCATAGCATACAAAGTTCAAACACAAACATTTAAAAGCTAAGTTGCCAAACTGGCTTCAAACCCAAACAACTCTGGGTGCAAAACATTTTCGAATCAGAATCAGAACCAATTTGTCTGTGTATTCAGGCATGGCACGAAATACTGAATCCATAATCATTTGGAATTGAACCCATGCTTTCCCAGGCAATTCTAGGGCATTTCTAAGCTGTGGAAATCATTTTCAATGCGATTTGACTGATTTTTCCTTTAGAGCTTAAGAAAGTTGTCCTAAACCCTTACTTGGGCCTGAGCGGTCCCTGCACTTTTCTTCCACTAAAAAGTCAGCACCTTTTCTCATTTCTGGTAGGCTGTCAGCAAAGAGAAACACAAGGATTTTAGCGTTGATTTTACCATGGCATTGACTTTAGGTGGCATAATTGACCTTGCATGCCCATACTAGAAAGGATGTATCCGTCAACCAATCTAAAGCCCATCTGCTGATAATTTTACAGCATAAACTCAACTGCTTTGACATGCTGTTATAACTCCTTCACACTTCTGTTGGGCAGAACAACTTTGAGCAACTTTGTAGGCACTATTGAAGCACACAGGGCACATAATTGCTTAAACTGTAATGATTCTGTGGCAGTTGCCATTTCCTGCTGGTTATTTTTTGTGTTTGGTAATGAGCAAAACAAATTGGTGGAACAAACAAAGATAAAGAGGCAGGCAGGAAATGCATTTATTATCCAACAGACAGGGCCATTATGTATTATTTTAAATATTTTAATTTTGAACAATGAATATCTATCATGACATTCGAGTTTTACAAAATTCATTTCAAATTACTAAATTAGTATACTTTATTTGTAATATTTATGGTATTTTTGTTTAGCATATGCATGATATGTAGCATTTTAAATTCAAGTCCTCGTTTTAGGCCATAAATTGTATATATTTATGATTATTATATGCATTTTTTGGTATGGACATGCCAAGACACAAAAAAATTGCCATACAACGGTACTCAATTCTGATTTTGCAACTTAGATTAAAAGGAAAGGATAGTTTATGTGGTTTTGGGGATATTACCAAAATCATTAACTGAAATTACAAAATATTTTTTTAGCAAAAGATATTATTATGGATATTATTATGGTAATGACTAATCCAAAGAATCCTGAATAAAGTCATTTTTAGTAGGTACCCATGTTTAACATTTTGTAGGACCAATAATCTGCCATTGCACATGCAGGGCATTTTTTAGAGTAACTTAGGAAAAACCAACAAATTAATTACACCTAAGCTAAACATAGAAATGTTTTTTTTTTAAGGTCATGTTTTTTTTGTCCCATAGGATAGCATGAGGACACATCATGATCTAATTAAATCCTCGCCTAGGATTTCATCTAGGGTTGATTTTTTCCTTTTCCTTTTATAAGGATTCATTGTTCATCGTTGTAATCATCTGATTAATCAACCAATTCAGTACAGAAGCTCCATCATGGAGCTCTTTTGGATCGATTCATTACTCAAATAGTGGTACCCTATTATTTGAACAGATCCTGGGTAACTCTCTCATCAGATAATTAGAACAATTGGAAAAGGTGACATACATAAATTTCTGATGATTTTTCATTTGATAAGGGGATATTGCGTAGGAAGTTATAAAATATTTTGCATTAACACCTATATTTAATTCTGTTACAGAATTAAATATTATTTTATTGTGCAAAGTAATTAAAATTTTATGTATCGAATGAATTAATTCTTCGAAGAATTAATTATCGTTGTAAAATTCCCATGAAAGTGAAAAGAGTTATAAGTTGGCAGATTAATATTGGCAAGATAGTTATTGAAAAGCAAAGTTAGTTACCCAATTACTTCAATTTGAGTAGGTTCTTTAAAAGGAGATTATTAATTTTGTAAAGGCTTCTCGCCTCTCCGAGAAAAATTGTAACCAAATTTCAAGACTTCTAATCATAGTTAAGAATTGGTGAAATTGGTATTTTGTTGATAAGAATAAAAAAAAATTCTTCCTCAAATATTTGTTTCTTTAAAAAGTCTGTGTTATCAAAAATGAAAGCGAGTTGTGTATCACCCTTTTAGAGGATATTGATAGTCTATGTGCTACCAATATTTTTGAGATTACTTATTTGTAAATTTGAAGAATATTAATAGTCTGTGTGCTATATATATCTTTCATTTTCTCATCTACAAGTATCTATTTCACCGTTCTGTATTACTTCAACCAAGATTGTTAATAGTCTTTGTGCTATTAATAATAATTTATGTTTTTTTTATTGCAAATATTTATTTCTTGGAGTAATTATTACAAAATAAATAAAAAATTGAAGGTAGTCTTCTATAGGATAGTTAGTAGAATGACCATTAAGGGAGGGTATTAAAGTTGTTGATTTTTTGTGTGCTCGTTTAACCATGGGCACTGATTTGCCCTCCCAACCATAGACAATCCATTATTGTCTCCCTCGAGCATCACTATTTCTCAGAGTAACACGGGGACGCGTCCCCCTCCCAAATCCCCAACGCACCCAGGACGGGGACGCACCCAGGACAGGGGGACGCCGTTCCCGCGTCCCCAGCGGCGCCACCAATCATCAGGGACGTCCCCATGTCCCCCTTTTGGGAACGAGGACTTCCAAACGTCCCTCGACCCCAAAAGGGGACGTACGGGCGTCCCCTGTCAAAGCACAAAAAAAAAAGCAATTTAAAAAAAAAAACACAACATTATTTAATTGCTACTCAATGTAATCATAATTTTGATACTCATAACTTTGATAAATTGATACTCATAGAACTCTTCCATTTGCTGATTCGACTATTTTCTATGTTATTTAACTTATTGTTCCATGTTTAATGTTCAAACTTCAATGCAATGTAGTATTTAGTTTTATAGTTTACTTTAGTCTTTCACTAAATGTCTTAGACTCTTATATTGTTATACATTTTTTTATAACTAGCATTTTAAGTACCACATGTATA
>MU224499.1:468141-489271 GCA_018584345.1 Thuja plicata
TCTATCCCCCCTGCCCGGAAACTTGTCCCCCCGTCCCGACGTCCCCCAGGGCGGTGTAACTATGCTATTTCTCCATAATGCAGATTGTATATATTCATTTCATTATGACCAGGAAAGGAAGATTTACTCTTCCTTTAAATCTATTGGGGATGCCCCCTTCACCAAGGGTCACCACTCTTCATATGTGGCCCAATTAATTAATTCATATAATTATATTAATATATAATTATTATAATTAATATAATTATAACCCATATAATTAATATATAATTATATATCATATATTATCAATATAATTATATTATATTATATTATCACAATAAATATTATAATATAATTATATTATCACAATAATAATATAATTATTACAATATCAATATAATTATTATATTATCAATATAATTATTATATCCCAATAATTATATCAACACAACCTTTATGTTATCTATGTCGGCCTGAAGGAATCCGACCATAGCTATAATAACATTAACAAAAGTACTATTGTAATATTTAGTATAATGGTCATGTAAGTAACTTTCTTTTAAGTTAGTTTTTAGTAGCTTTTTGTTCTTTAAGTTGTTAAGTTAGTTTAGTAACTTTCTATTTTGTCTTTAATTCTCGATTGTTTCCGTTATGGAAAGATCTTGTAATTGCTTATTTAAGTAGTATTCCTCTCCTTTGTTTAATATTGAATGTCAATCAATTATCATTTCACGTCCTACCAAAACATTTCTCTACCAAACATCATAGTTCTCATTGACACAAAAAGATTGGTTTGGGTCTGGATAGAAAATCAACGTGTGTGAAACCCACATGTTGGATAGATGCAGAGGTTTGTCACTATGTTGTGGCCCCTGATGATGTGGTCTCAGATGGGTCTCTTGATGATGTCACAACCCCTTCTTAAGATTGATCCCAGTACTAATGCTAAGATAATGAACTCTTCCAACGTTATAGTAGCATCCAAATCTGTATCTCAAAGGTGTGGTTCAGAATCAGATACTCCAGAAAGTTTAAAAGCCAAGTCAGCTTCAAAGATGGAGAATCTATATGGCAATATGAAGCATCTGAATGTTATCAAGACTATTCAACACACCTCATCTTCATTAGACCAAGACCAGGTCGAGGTTAAAAATAGAGAGGTGCCCTCACAGAATAAAGCTAGACACATAATTGCAGGGAGACGTGTCTCCAACCCCTTGGGATGCATCTCAAGGGCTAGGATGCATTTCCCATACCAGAGACATCTCGAAATCCAGGAAACGTTTGCCTAAATCAAAAACAGAAAAAAAGAAAGCTAAACCATGGCACATGATACATTTCTGTCCCTGTTTGCCGGTCACGTGAGTTTATTTCCCACCATTTCAATTGCACAAGCTTATTTTCACCTGTCAACTATATTTTTTCATACAACTAGGGATATCTGATACCTTATTAAAATATATTGGTCTCCCTGCAGCTATGAAAATTATTAAATTATATTAAAACATAAAGGCATCTCCAAGTAACCCCCGTCTCCTATTTTTCAAAAATATATGTACCGGAACGGGTACCAATCTCCTGTACAAGTACACTAAACCAGTACCAGACTCTTAGTAACCTTGGCTAAGCATCCAATGATTTTAAGATCATTCAAGAAAGATGTAGATTGACAGTCTTAGCTAGTGTTCTCCATCATTTCTTTGCCTCTTAATGTTGTTATTTTCATTTTCAGTTCCTTTGTTCACAGGGTCAATGCCAAAACATATGTTAAAAGCTTTCATTATTAAGGTGTGTGCACCCCCAAATCCACAATTTGAAATCACCTACCCACAATGTTCTATGTTTGAGTTTTTCTTTGTCAAGCAATCAATTACTACATTTTCAGAGGATCAAAATAACAATCATTAACCAATTTGGTTTAACATTTGAATATTAGCAAAGTTGATACAAAAAAGTATACTCTTGTTTGGGATATGTTTTAGAAAATTAACTATTAGATTTTTACTCTAGACAAATCCCTACATGCTTAACTTCTTTAGCAAATTTTTTAAATCTGTTTTTTTTTAATTCAATTACATGCACCACAAAAAATTTCAGAGATTCTTTCCTTTATGCTAATTGGTCAGTAAAATGGGCATTTCATTGTAGGGAGGTATGGAATGCCAAGGAAGCTTTGTACAGGATATTTCCATTAAGGTTTGAAACCCAATCTTCTAATGATAATTTTAGACATAGTGTGGCTTACTCCATGCTATGTCATGATTAATAATGATGATACCTCGATACTTAGCCTCGGTTATGCACCTGAGTACCCCCTTTTGTGCATTTTACATTATAAGTGCAGTGGTCACATCTATTCCTTTATTGACATTGGTGCTTAATAGCTTATTAATGCAATATATTTCAAATCTTCAGACATTAACAAACCATTTTTCTAAGATTACAATCAATGAAGTAAATCGTATAAAGCCAGGTTTAGTTTAGTTGAAGTAAACCATATAATAACAAATATAGCCAAGCTAACAAAACCAAGAGATAATTGCATACCCTTGCCATCACAATTGCCATCTCCATATTAAGTGATTGTTTCACAAAGAGTTCATAGTTGCATGGCCGATAGAAAAAGCTTGAAAGCCATGTCTCATTCCAAATTCGACTGCAAAACAGAACAAGGAAGCCCGTTATTCTTCTTTCAACAGCATACAAAGGAACTTAATAACCAGCATTGGAGTTATTTACATAGACTATACTTTAGAGATGCAAAATGTTACAAACATAAGATAGCAATCACCCAGAATGCCAAGAAACATTTTCAAGGACATTTTTGAAAAAATACTTCTAGACAACCCCACAAGGTTGTTACTTGTACATTTTTTCAAGACCCAATTAAATATTCAGAACTCAACAAATTAAATGAATGGAAGGTCCTGTCATACCCCCTAAAAAGAGAAGAAAGCAATAGTGTAAATGTAATCCTCAAAAACAACAAAACTCGGCTAAATGCATCCAACAATTTTTTCACTCATCGCTCATAATAATGCAAAGTACACACAGGTGTCATCATGACATGTGACTCAACCTAACACAATAAACACACATGGAAGAGACAGGCCGGTAATCACTCAAGAAAGAGATGAAATTACTACATCTCCTAAAGGAAGGTGGCTCGCATCTCTATGTGACACTCTCTACATATTACAGAAAAAATGACAAGAGACACATACAAACATGAGTGCTCCTCAAAAGACTCAGAGAGTGATACCTTCAAGGTATCTCTCTCACCAATACCTCAAAAAGGTGAAGAGCAACATCAGCAAGGTAAAATCAAGAGAAGAAATCATGTAACACAACCAAGGACATACTCTGTAGTAACATCAGAAATGCCAAGAGAAAAACAATACCAGTGGCCCTACTACGATAGAACAATAATCATCTTATTGCCCTTAGAAGCACATAAAACTTTCACATATGATTCCCAGCCAAAAGTTCCTTTTGTAAATAATTTTGCAATGAATAGACAGGTAGTATAATTTACAATGCATAGCACATCAGGAACATTTGCATTCAATATTCAAATAAACATTGTTTTAATTACCTCATATCAAGTTGCAAATCAAATTCATTCAACATTAAACTCAAATTGCCACTTGTCATCATCACATAGAATCTATTATAGTTTCTCTTTCATAAATTTCTATGCAAAACTATGTGACCAAGAGCAATACAAATAACCGAAGGTCTAGAATCTAGCACTATGGGACTGCCATATCAAGTAGAGTTCCCTGGCAGGCTGTACAACAGAGTAGATGGCCCGGAAATCCTCTTTTGGGAGAATGGGAACTGAAAATGGGACAGGACATGGAACAATCAAATCCACATTCCCCACCATACTACTATGTATGAACTTTTCCTTTATATCTCTTTCTTGCAGGCTAGCAACCTTAAATGAAAAAAGGGAAAGGTAACTTGGAAATGTATGAAGTGGTCTTCAGAAACCGCCCTAAGACAATCATTCCAACTGGTTCTATGACTCTTAGATACCAATTCTACAGATCTATGGTTACCTGGCTCTATTATGGTACTTGTGTCCCAATGGACCAATGTGTGAACCTTGCAATGTGAATTTTGTCAGCTGTTTGATTTAAAAAGTATACAACGGAATGAATTAGATGATCGTATGTCTATGAAAGTGATCGATCATGTTGAAATGATCTAACATAATTCTTACTGACATAAGGAATTCAGATGTTGATACGAAAAAAGTTTTTATTTCAAATATTTTCTTGTGTTGTGTGCCATATGGATAACATCTTATATGATTAATGAACGAAATGATGCTTTCTGCTAACAAATCCTTGGTCTAGTTTGACCTACGTGTCTTGGGTAGCATCTTGCTTTTGACAATTGAATTTATCCTTCTCTTTGTTTACGTTGGTTATGGAGTAACCCCATTGTGTTAACTTAAGACTTATCTTTTCAGCCGCCACCCAGCTTGTCTCGCAGCCTCTCTGTGACTTCTCGCGCATGTTCATTGTTGGGATTCATTTTTACGGTTATTTATGTTTTGTTGTTTGGGCTACCCTCGCAGGTAGAGATGGGAATTTTTTATGTCAATATTTTACCCCTTATATTGTCTACTTGTAATATACTGCTGGTTTCTAAAAAACTATTAGTTGGTAATTCTATGATGTATGATTTGGATGGTGATGATCTATCGCCCTGTGTGATTTGAATAATAAGTTGAAATCCCTGGTGATCTTAAGAGTCAGTTTCATACAAGAGTCATATTTGAGCTTCATTAGAAGTAAACTCTAACAATAATGTACTTATCTAATTTACCATTGTTGTTGGTATGAATTTGCTATGGTAGTTACTAACATTGCAGAGCTACATCAATATAATCCAAACATTAATTTAATACGATAGAGATCAAGGTTTTATATGTTATTTTCTACTCGTTATAATAAGAAGATCGAGAATTCGTCATTAGCTATTTAAAATGTAATGATATTGCTGATGTATAAATAGTAAGATATCTGAGACTTGGTTGAATGCTAGGGTAGATATTACTGATCAACTAATAAGTGTTTGTGGAAGGTTAAAAATTAGATTTAAATTATTGTTTAAACCCAAAATATTACAATGCTATCAGAGCTGGTGATCCTGGTGAGTTTTCCAGCTTATGTGTTTGAAATTCAAATTTGTGTGTTTTAGTTTTATGCAGTATAGTGACATAGAAGTTAGATATCACTTGAGGGGGATTAAGAAACAAGGTCAATTTGTAGAGAGTACAAAACCCATTGTAGAGCATAATAATATGGTAGAAAGAGAAGAGAATAAACCCAGATCACAGCCCAAATGGTTGGTCTGAAAGAAAGATTGATTTGATGATTGATATGATGGCATAGTTGCTTCACAAAATGGACATAATACGAATGTGCCTAAACAATCAACAAATGAAGCTAGTGCTTGCGAGGGTAATAATCTAGATGGCACTCAAAGCCAAACACAAAAGACTTATTCTTGTTTCCTACAATACCAACCTGACCTACCTTTTTATATAAGGAGGTAGAGGCTCCAAAACCTAAAGGCCAAAACTAACTATTTGATGACATTATGTCTTATCATACGGAATATAGCTCTCTTTTTGAGGACAAGCAATTTTAAGTGGGAAAACTTGTCATGTCTCATTTTCTAGTCAATCTAAGTCTATACATATCAGGTTTGTTCTTGCGTCTTCCCTGTTTCCATCTATTGTGTGCTTTCCCTTCATGAGTATGTTTCTTCTTCCAACTCGACTCTTCCCTTCTTTCAGTAAGAGTTTCAGACTTCTCCATCCTGTCATGCGTATTGCTCAACCTCTGATGAGTCATTCTTAGTTGAGTCTTACGTTCTAGCCAACCCTATTCCCCACAAGAAAAATCAAATATATTTATATCCCTTTGTCATCCCCAAAAACTGGGCCTCAAATTGTCGTCCCCCTGTTCCTGTCCCTGTCACAGCATGGAACATGCTGTATAACCAAATCCTCAAATAAGCAAAACGCTTAGGACCTTTTTCTTCCACAATCCAAGCAGATGAATTAAAGCTTTCGGAATTATTGTGTAGATTTGTTTTGCACCAATGTTTTCAGTCACACTCAGTGGTCCGTCATCAAGATGAGAACAGAATATCTTGTTGCATATGTTGCATCACTCACAATGCTCACTCTGCAACCTTTTGATTCTATGCTATCTCTGTGATTTGTTCACTACAATAACACACAAAAGTCTAAGGGACTTCCCCTAAGTTAGAGTACTATGAAACTGCCATCTATGGAATACATTCCACAATTGCAGCAGAAAAATGCTGTTATGGTGTGAAACATAGTAGAGAATGGCACAACCAACACAGGAACCAAGAAGATACTTACATCCATAGAGGATGACTTCTAGACAAAAATTAGCTAAATGCCTGGGCAACAAGGAGCTGTATACTTGGATTTTGGCTAGGGTGCTTTAATGAAACATTTATTATTGTGGATGTTGCACCCTCACAACATTTTCACTATACTCTCTCAAATTTGCTCACTTCAATGGTAATACACTCTAAGGGACTTACCCTATGTTAATTTAATATTGAACTGCAACTAACAGAATACATTCAACAATTGTAGTGGGGATATGTTGTTTATAGTGCAAACTATCATAGACAAGGATGGCACGACCAAAACAGGGGCCAAGACAACACATGAATCCATAGAGGATCATTTCCAAATAAAATTGGCTAAACGGGTCAGCAACAAGGAGGAATATACTTGGATTTAAACCAGAGTTATCACATCAAATCTGTTAATGTTGTGGGGATGGAACAATGAGGTGTAGAAGGAAGAGTTGAACCAACATGCGGAATGAGAAAACACTGACACAAGAGAAGATAACAACTTAGAGCTGCAAGTGGCTGGCTAAAGGACAGAAATCAAACCATGCATGGGGTGCACATACAAATGAGGCAGGCTGTGTCTGAGCTTAGTGGAATACATCCAAGAGTTCTGTGGTCGACTGAGATGGACCACTAGGATTAGCAAGTTCCCTGACAAAGCCCGAGATTGGGACCTGATGTGAGATTCAGGTTAACGGCAAAGGTAAAGAAAAGAGTGTAGAAGGGGCAGTGTTCAAGCCCTATGATATAGACACCCCCAATAAAGAGGCAGGGCAAAAATCCTTTGCATGCATTGAGCCCTAAAGATATTGCCTTCATTCACATCAAATAAGCAGCAGCTAGCAGAGCATGGGCTTATGGTTGGTCTGGTTTTTGCTGCTAAATATTGTGGGCTGTGTTTGGTGAGATTCTGGCAGCTGGTGAAGTCAATTATCATGTGTATAATAAGTCTGAATTTTGATTGTTTACAAAAGCTAGTTTGGGTTGGACACGTACCATTTTTTAACATGCATAGAGATCTTTAAAAAAATTGCTCTCAATTTTTTAACCCATTTTTTTGCTTTTAGAATGTTTTGGGGACTTGTGCAGTATAATGCTGCACTTAGCAAACCAATGTTTTTGAGTTCAGCTGGATATAAATTTTCTAAGGAAGACCTACAAATAAAACCCTTGCTTTACAAATCCAAACAAAAAGTTTGCTTTCTTGCATTTATGCATGCATTATAATTTTTGGTGAACTAGGAAACAAAGGACCAATAAATTAGTGAATGATTGTATTTCCACCATCCAGTTCCCTAAAGCATATACATCCATCTTCTCATTTTCAGGTCAACAAAAGATGGAAAATATTAAAAAAGAATATAATCTCTCGGATGCACTTGAGAAACATTAGTTCCATCAAAAAAATATTAAGAGACCAAAGTGAAAGGAAAAAACCTTTTAGCCTGCTCTTCCTCTAACTTTTTGGTTCGATGCACAATTTTTACTCCCTAAAACAAATAGGGCAATAAAATCATTTCAGTCAATTTCTAACAAGAAGCTATTTTGAAAGTACCAAAAAAAGATCAGAAAATAACAAAAAAATTAAGGGATAAGATATTGCCATATCTACAAGCAACAAGGATGTACAAAAATTTATATATATTACATCCTGATGAACGGAACATGTGTCAAATATCCAAAAATATAACTGACCGGTATGCTATCCAAAACAGCTGATGTATTAGAAGTGGCTGCCTTTCCCTCCACAAATAAAAAGAAATTGGTTACACCAATTATTTTATGGTAATATATCCAAGGAAGAATCTGATCAAGCCCTGCTGAAGTACTGGTAGTTATACATATCTGCAAGTCACAATAAGAAAGTTTCCTTCACTACGTGATTTGGAAGAAAAACAACAACCTTTACATATTTATAAAATTTCCATCATCCATAACAAAGTAAAACATGCCTAAAAGCTTAACGTGAAGGTGAGACCAGAATAATCATATGATACATATTGTTTAGCAAAACTCACGTAAAAGATTCATAAATGTATGAGCTGCAGAAGAACCAAAAGATCTCATATAACAAAAGACAAAATACTGTGTTCCCAAGAAGTTCCACAAGGAATTCTGTAATTGTTTCAGTGGACAGAGAATGTAGTCCTAAATAAAAGTTACTTTTCGGTACAACTATCCTTCAGGAAAGATAAACTCCACACTCCCCCTTAATAGAGGACTGCAATACAATCTGTGGCATAACAAATGATTCCAATGATATAAGATAAAACCCTGATCAATAGCCTTGGGTTAATCAATAGGATTAAGGTAGGGTCAATGAACATGCCTGATTGACTACTCTACATTATTTTTAAAAACTTGACTACAAAATCTATTTATTAGGGGTCAATATAACCTGTTGTTCATCATTTTAATATAAATAACTGTTGAGGTAAAAAGTTGAAATTGGTGGTCCATTGGGTTGTGGTGTAATGGCAATGGGATGCTTTCAAAAGTGAGCAACCAAGGTTCAAAACCCACTCCAAGGTAAGACAATCTACCACCCAACAGAATACCCATTAATGGAGAGCCATAATAATACCATTTAACTGCAGACACATTGAAATGCTTAAATGCACAATTGCATCGACACAGATATAGATCAGATACAGATATGGCAATTCTTTACAAGACCTAACATGGATATGGTTGGATATGACATCCATAAAAAACACATAGACATATTTAACACAATTTTCTAAGTTGTTAGAGGATATTTTCATTAGTTTAAAAGCAATACAGACACATAATTGCTACATAAATAATTATAAGTCGTTTTAACAATTTACAATATACACAAAAATACAAATACCAGGACCTGTAATTAAATTATCAATAATGTCATCTAAATCTAACTTAAATAAAAAAAGTTTTGATATAAATTAATAGAAAACAGAAAAAAATCATAATACATCACAAATTTATAATTTGAATATAAAGAACTAAATATTTAATAAACAATAATAATCTAAACTTACAAAACAGAAATTCACTTTCACATTCAATTTTTTTAAATCTTCATTAAAAATTCAAATGATAATAAAATAAGTAAAAATAAATTTAAAAAATATTAATAATTTAATATAAAGTAATCAATTAAATATATAAGTATTTTCACAACACAACTATAGGCAAAGATATTCAGGAATAGAACATCTGAAATAACCAATTTTGAGAGTGTCAAAATATAGACACCAAAAGAGATATCTGATGAGGCTGCGAAATACTTGAGGGACTTCTAAAATAATGAAAGAGAGGAAATATTTGGCTACATTCCAAAATGGATTCAATGAATTAAAAGTTGTATATTAGGCCCAAGGTTTCAAGTGTTAGTGAATGGAACTCCACATGTCTTCTTTCCATCTCCGATAAGGTGATCAACTCTCCCCTTTCTTATCTATCATCATGGACGAAACCATCGGAAGCATAAATGGGGCAAGAAATAAGCGAGCTTAGGAAGGAATCAAGATTGCCCCAAGGATAGATCCAATAACCCACCAACTTGATCCCTCTAGATCTCATTACAATGTTCAATATGTAGCTGATAATACATAAGAGGCAGCCTTCTTTAGCATTTGGATTGCTTCACCCTCTATAATTATGTGCAGAATATTGAAGGAAAAGACCAGAGGATATTTCCAGCCAAGGAAATGTCTAAAGAAAACTTGGTCCCTATGAAAATTTCGTATTGAAAATAGTCAATTGTTCAACTAATGAAATGTTGGGCCAGGTTGATTGTACCCACCATTTATGGGTCTCAGCAGGTTGATTTGGCTACCTTAGAGATAATGCTTGATGGATTCCCCCTGATTATAGTTAAGTTAAAATCAATTTTGATGGTGCTTCTCGCAAAAACCCAAGACTATCCAGAGCAGGACGTGTAAAAAGAGATCAGGAGGAAAAAAATTGATATTAGCTACCAGAAAACTACCTGTTGAATTTCAAGTTGCACTACTAGAATTGACAATATGCATAAACTTCAAATTTAAAAAAATCCAACTAGAAGGGGACTCACAAATAACAATTAGTTCTATATGTAAGAAGGTTACGCCGAATTGGATAGCACCAATTTGGGACGTGCTAGATCAATTCAACGGCTTTCACATGTACCATGTATTCAAAGAAGAGAATGATGTGGTGAATCAATGCGCAAACTGGGCAATCAATATGGAAAATAATTAATTACTCTCCGATATGACAAATGTTTAGCACGAGAAAGGATAAGCAAAAATTATGACAATGGAGGTGGGGAAGGCAAAAATTATGATTGCAAGCAAACAAAGGATAAGCCAAAATAAATGAGAAGGATCATGCTAAAGAGTACATTAAGCATTAATCCTCAAAATGGAAGTATTATGTAATATGCAAACAGAAGGGATAAAAGTTTTCCGTTCACACATCCACAAGATGGATACCGCCAATTTTTTGAGAGCCAAAAAGAGGCAGATGGCATTTCACAATGAAATCACTAAACAAACATTGATGAAGGTCCTCAAAACTAAGGCTAAGGAAGTCCTACATGCTATATGGCTTCTTCTGGGTGACACATACATCAACATGGCAAATATATTAAATTATTATTTATATGCTATTAATGGTTATCTTATCTGTTTCTAAATATCCTATAAATATTAGAATGTTTCTAATATTTAGTTCTCTGTAGATAGAATAGAAAGTTTCTATTCTTTACGATTGTTTCATAAGGAAACATCGTTCCATTCTTTTGTATATATAGATCATTCGATCTTTGTTAATAACACATTCATTATTTTACCATAATATGGTATCAGAGTTTTTTTTTTCGAAAAATAACAATTTCGTTTTTGAAATTCCTTGTGCGATTTTTCGAAATAAACTTTTGCTTGAGATTGCTTGATCGAGTTTTTTCGAAATTGTTGCACGCTGTTGTTGCAGGCTGTTTCTAAACCCGTATAGGGTTTTCTGCAACTCTGAAGGTTGTACGTTCACGTTGTTTTCTTGCTAAACTCGCGGCTCATTTTTTCTAAACACGCAGCTCATGTTTGCAGCTCGCAGCTCGTGGTTGTTTTATTGAGTTTCTTTGGACTTCGCCCAAGCTTCTGCGAAAGGTTTCTTAAGCTTTTGCTTTCGTGGAAAGCTCTTTGCTCCTCCTGCGCGCGGCCTGCAACTGCTCGTGCGGCCTGTTCAAGCTCCACGACCTCCGTTCTATTTTTTTTAGGGTCTCAAGCTCGGTTGTGGGGCTTCTCTACGAAAAACGACCTCTTTCATGGTCGCTTGCTGCAATAACTGACTGGTTTTTTCCAAATCTCTGCTAAATACCCATTATTGAAGGTTTTTAATCAGCCCCTAGGTTTTTCTTAAAAAGAAAACCCTACTTTTTGGGCTCAAAAAAAAATTTTGATCTCAATTTCTTGGTGGGTTTTTCAAGAGCTCAAATGGGTTGGCATCCGTTTTTTCTGGGTGCCTCAATTTTTGTCTCTATTTTCGTGCCTCAATTTTCAAGCCAGCGGATCCAGAACTTGACAGCATATTCCTTCAGGGTTTTTCGAGCTCTTCTGGGTTCTACTCCATTTTTTTTGGGTCTTCCGACATTTCGCCTTGAAGTGTCCATTCTCAGTTCTTCACGTTTTTCATTGAAATTCGTGCCATGGCATCACTTACCAATTTTCTTCTCGAGGGAAATCAGAAATTTAATGGTCGGAAGCACTTAGCTGCCCTATCTCCGCAATCTGGTTCGCAGCCCAAAGCGAACAGTGCAGAGCAAACTGAACAGACAAAATTTGCCTTCATGGCTAAACGACCAGTAGATCATGTCAAGTCGTCTGCCTGGTACATTGATTCAGGTGCCTCTCGTCATTTCACCCACCGCAAAGACTGGTTCACTAACTACCAGCCTTATTCAAACTCTGTTATTTTTGGTGGCGGGGAAGAGTACACTGTAGTCGGCAAAGGCAACATTCAGATTCAATCTGCTGGGAGGAATCTCATTCCTCGATGTGTATCACGTTCCACGGATGGAACTAAATCTTCTCTCAGTTAGACAGATGTTGTGACACTCGCCACGGCTGGATATCACCTTCAATTCACATCAGTGCACCATCACTAATAGGGAGACCCGGTCTGTTGTTGCAATTGGTCTTGAGGATCACGGTCTTTTCAAACTTGCAAATTCTGGTAATTCTCAAGACCTTGCTATGGCTGCTTGGCAGTCTTCTGTCAGTACCCTTCGGCATCAGCGTTATGGGCACTTAAATGTGCTATCTCTCTACACTTGCTCGTGACGAGCTTGTCCTCGGATTGCAAGAGATTCAAACTCAACATCTTGGAGTTTGTGATGCATGCCAGGTTAGGAAGCAACATCGCACACCTTTTCCTCTTGGCGATTCATGGCGGGCTTCTCAGGTACTTCAACTTGTTCATGTCGATGTCTGCGGCCCTATGGCCACTCCTTCTGTTCTTGGGTCCAGGTATTTTTTGTTGTTTGTTGATGATTTCAATAGAAAAATGTGGGTCTATTTTCTTAAAAAGAAATCTGAAGCATGTACTGTATTTTAGAAGTTTAAACCTCTAGTTGAAAAAGAGTCTGGGAAATCTATTATTGCTCTTAGGACAGATAATGGGGGGGAATTTTGTTCTAATGAATTCTCTAGCTTCAGTGATCTTCATGGCATCAAGCGCCAGTTAACCACACCCCACACACCACAACAAAACAGTGTAGTTGAATGTCAGAACAGAACAATCACCGAGATGGCTAGGTCCATGCTTGAGCACAAACATGTTCCGAAGAAATTTTGGGCGGAAGCAGCTAACACTGCAATCTACCTATTGAATCGGTCACCCACTGTGTCAATCAAAGGCAAGACTCCGAAAGAGGCCTAGTCAGGTCGCAAGCCCTGAATCAGTCACCTGAAGGTTTTCGGCTCTCTTGCTTTTGTTTGGATTCCTGATGCGTCAAGCACCAAGTTGGAAGCCAAGAGTCAGAAACTTATGCTTGTTGGATACAGTAGTCTTCACATAGCCTACCGCTTGATCGACATTGAGACATCTCGTCTCATGTACAGTCGTGATGTTGTCTTTAATGAGAAGCGAGGACCATTCATGCATGTCTCTCCTATTCCTGATTCAGCAGACAAGCCTATGAAGGCTCATGATTTGGGAGTTCGCCTTCCATTAGGTCCATCTCCTGGGAGGGCTCCAGGAGCTCAAGTAGCTCCAGTAGTACCGGTGACTCCTATGCAAACACCTTCGGCCTCTCCTCCAGGTTCACCTAGATATGCAGATGCTTCTCCTGAGTTTGATCCAGAATCTTCTTGTGAGGAACCTGATCATAGAGCATCGCCTGGTAATAATGTTGGTCCTCCTCCTCTCCGGCCCAAATGGAGGGCTAGGACACTTGTTGATCTTCGAGATGATGAGCTCATCGAGGGGAGAACTGCTTGGAAGAAGAGCAAGCCTACAGAGACTATCAATATTGCTCTCATGGCCAACATTCACAGTGTGTTTGAACCACAGACATACTCAGAGGCTAAAGGCATTCCAGAGTGGGAACGGGCCATGAATTCTGAACACCAAAGCCTGTTGAAGAATCACACCTGGGACCTTTCTGATCTTCCACCAGGGAAGAAACCCATTGGCTACAAATGGGTCTACGAAATTAAGTATAAGTTTGATGGTACTTTGGATAAGTACAAAGCTCATCTAGTTGCGAAGGGCTTCTCTCAACATCAGGGCATTGACTATGAGGAGACTTTTGCTCCTACAGCAAAAATGAGCACTATCAGATTAGTTCTAGCCATGGCAGCTCAGTTTGGCTGGCATGTCCATCAGATGGACATCAAGAGTGCTTTCTTGAATGGTGACCTACAGGAAGAGGTCTACATGACGCAACCTCCTGGTTTCAAGGTTGCTGGTAAAGAACACCAAGTTCTCCGACTAGTGAAAGCTATATATGGTTTGAAGCAAGCCCCCAGGGCATGGTACATGAAAATTGATAAGAACCTCAGTGATCAAGGCTTCCAGAGGAGTTCTTCAGACTCAAATTTGTACATCAAGACTACTGACAGTGACATCATCTTTCTTGTCCTATATGTGGATGATCTGATCATCACTAGCAGTTCGGCATCTTTGATTCAAGGAATCAAACAAAATTTATGCTAGTCTTTTGATATGACTGACCTTGGCCTCATGCACTATTGCCCCGGTGTTGAGGTTTGGCAGCAGTCTTCTGGTATATTCATTTCTCAGTCCAAATATGCCAGGGCTCTGTTAGTTTCGTATGCAGGATTGCAAGCCTGCATCTACACCTATGGTGAAAGGTCTAAAGTTATCAGCCAAGTCTGATTCTCCTCCAATTGATGATACTACATACAGGCAACTAGTAGGCAGTCAGTCTCATCTATCTCTCTGCTACTAGACCTGATATCAGCTTCGCCGTCAGCTACATTTCACGGATTATGACAGCCCCGAAGGCTGATCATTGGATAGCTACCAAGCGTGTGCTTCATTATGTGAAGGGCACTCCTGATTTTGGGATTCTTTATTCTGGAAATCCTAATCCTAGACTCAGTGGTTTCACAGATTCAGATTGGGCAGGCTCTGTTGATGATAAAAAGTCCACTTCTGGATGTGTTTTGTTTGGGATCTGGTGTCGTCACATGGACCAATAAGAAGCAGCAAGTCATTTCTCTCTCCTCTACAGAAGCCGAATATAGAGGGGCAATTACGGCAAGGTGTGATGTTGTTTGGCTTTGTCGGATGCTTGGGATATGCAGATGTCACCAGTAGCCCCGACAACTTTGTTTGTTGATAACGAAGGCATTATCAAGTTAGCACGAAATCCAGTCTTCCATGAAAGAACCAAGCATGTCAATATTCACTGCCACTATATTCGGCAATTGGTTGAAGACAGGACAATACACTTGCAGTATGTTCCTACAACGGATCATACTGCAGACATTCTCACCAAGCCTCTTGGTCCAGACAAGTTTTCCAAATTCAGAGGACAGCTTGGTGTAGTGGATAGATTAACCATTAAGGGAGGGTATTAAATTATTATTTATATGCTATTAATGGTTATCTTATCTGTTTCTAAATATCCTGTAAATATTAGAATGTTTCTAATATTTAGTTCTCTGTAGATAGAATAGAAAGTTTCTATTCTTTACGATCATTTCTTAAGGAAAAATCGTTCCATTCTTTTGTATATATAGATCATTCAATCTCTGTTAATAACACATTCATTATTTTACCATAATAAAATAGGCACTATGTATACAAACATTGTGTCATGTCCCGTTTCTAAAAATAGTGAGGTCAAGATGTTCATTAACCAATCCTATTTTCCCATGGGTTGATCGGCCAACATAGGGAAAATAATTTATTTCATATTTAATATTGCCATGGTGCAATCTCCATTTTTAAAACAATTAAATATTAAACAAAATATTTGTCAACAAAAGTGGGGCATTGGATTTTGGGAGCATCTAAGTTTTGAATTGAAAATTTAAAAAGAGCATATTTAACAATTTCATCAAAGGCTATAACAATTTGCATGAAAACTGTCATACACTAATTTTAGCATCCACCAAAGGAATCTTCATCAAGAAGGGCATTGAGATTTTGGGCACCCATTTTGGACTCAATGCATATATAATATGTGAAGTTTGTCATTTTGCAGGCATTGCATCTTTGCATTATTTGATACTGATTGTATAGTCATCAATGGATGAAAACCCATTGGAGCTGGAGGCTTGTGGATGAAAACCCATAAATTTTAGGTGACCAGAGGAAAAAAAAAACCTTTGTTCACAAAGGGTAATTCCATCCAAGGATTGTATTGGACCTAAAATTTCAAGAGATTTTGGTGGTTTCAAGTGTATGGTTTGTATGTCATCTTTTGTAGTTCTGTTGTGTCCAGTCGTGCTGTTTCCAGGAGTAGTGTTCAAGAAGTGTTGTTTCCTGGAGTACTATTTAATGATGTTGTTGTGTTCATGTGTAGCTTCTTCATGTTTGAGGTTGTTCATCCTTATCAGAAGTTTGCTACTGTGTAAATCGTGTTCAGACATTATTTCTTGTTGTTACATCAGAAAATCAAATAAAATATGTTTTGGTGTTTTCCAACTCAATTCTAGCATGGTGTTTCCTCAAAAACTGTGCGATTTTCTGATTTAGATTCCACAATATATGGTGAATATTTTTAAGTAAAATCAATCCCAAAAGTTTAATTATCCAGTAGAGATTAGTAATTGGGGAAATTTCAAACAAATTTATGGAGTTTTATGATATAAAATAGCCACCTAGTCATTGTGATTTTCTAGGCAGTTTATGAAATGAAAATTTGAATTTGTTGTTATTTGAACATTATTTTATTTGCAACACCTTTTAGTGGTATCAAAGCAATGATCTTGCCAGACTAAAGAGGGTTATGCTGGAGGATTCCTAGTGATAGAGAAATTAGGTACCAGAAGAGGGAATGATGAAAGTTACTGGAAAAAACTTCCGGTGCAAAAAAGGGATAACTGTCAGATGAAGATGTTTTCAAGCAACCTTTTTTGGACATTCATGAGAAGCAAAAGAAGACAACAGAAAGCTTGCAGGAGTTGAGAGAGGTATCAAAATTGTTAGTAGAAAACTTAAACAGTTCTGATATCTCACAAAGGAAAGTCTCCCAGTGAATTCAGAATCTACAAAACAATACACTTTCAAGAAATCAAAATCCTTACGTTTACCAGATGTCGAATCATTTCAAAGTGAGGTATCTACTACCCCTGAAGAAACTTTTGATGAAGATATGGTAAGATGGCGACCAAATTACAATAATCATCCTGCATCATTCAAAGCCACCATATCATATAGAGGCTATGCTGAGCTTCCAAGAACTCAGCAAAAAAGAATGATAAAGGGAGCTACCAAAACCAGAATGCAAGGGATTTGAGGAATAAATTGAATAAAATATCAGCACCTACATTTGATAGTATTGAAAAAATTTCAGCTCAGACTTGGTTACAAAAACTACAGATTCTCTTCTCTCATTCCAAGGAAGAACAAAGATGCCATTCAATATGCTGCTTTACATCTTGAAGGAAGTGCTTATGATTGCTGGTATCATGGTATGACCACACAAGGTCATGATCAAGTATGCACTTCTGAAGATTTTAGCCAAAGAATACTTGATAGATTTGAGCTTAAAGATGAGGATGAGTATTTTAGGGAGTTGTCAAAAAATCAAGCAAAAAACTACAGTTAATGATCATGTGGAGGAATTCCAGAAGATTGTGGTAATAGATCCACATGTATTAGAAAAAAGCTAAGATACCGGTGCTTGCCAGTTTGCCCCGGATGCTGATTTGGATGCCTACGGATACGGATGCGGATCCGGAGGCGAGTGCCCTGTGGGTGCCTGCCGGATGCCTATCACAGGCACCCTAATGCGTGGGGATGCCTCCTCCCCACGCATCAGGGTGCCTGGGATAGGCATCCGACAGGCACCCACAGGGCACCCGAGCGCATCTGGAAGCCTCCACGGGCCCGGGCCCAAAAAACTCTATTTTATATCATTGTTTGCCACTTAAGTTTTCTTTTAACATGTGCAAATAAGATTTTTTTATTCTATTTTTAGTTCCTAAACCCTAAAACGGCTCTAAAAGAGGCCATTCAACCATTCTTCATCTCATTTTGTTTGCACCTAGACTCTCTTCTCATTTGGTCTCCATTTTCGCATTTTGAAGGCAAGGTGATTACTTTCGTCGAAGAGGATCGTTCGTATTAAGTTGAACTATCAAATATGAAATATNTATCTTGAATCTTGATGAATGGTGAAGTATCATACTAACAAATGATTTATTTTTGTATATTTCTTTCATTTCTTTGCATATATATATATATATATATATATATATATATATACGCATCCACATCCCCAAAAATAAAATTCACGCATCCGCGCACTCAATTCTCGCATCTGTATCCAAATCCGCACCCGAATCGGCAACTTAGGAAAAAAGAATCATTTATTTTTTCATTGAAAGGACTTGAAGAGACGCTAAGGAGTTTTGTATAAGTTTTGGCGCCGTCTTCTCTACAAGTAGTAGTTAGAAGAAGCTTGCAACCCTCCATTCCCAAGAAGACATTGGCACAACAATCCAACGCACATACTCTATCAAAAACAAGGTGGTTTCCAGAAGACATTCCCAGCTGTTGTACAAAGGAATACACTGCCACCTGCAACAACTAAGAAGATAGATGATGAAGTAAAGAATGAACTTAGAAGGAAAAAACTTTGCTTTTACATGCAGAGAACCATAGGCTCCTACCCATAGGTGTCTTGGCAAGAGACAAGTACATTTCATTGAAGTTGTATCAGATCCAGATGATTCTGATGATACAGAAAAATTTCATGACAGACCAACCAATCCATGAAGTTGAAGAGAAGGAAATCAGCAAAGAAGGTTCTTTATCAGCTTTGCCTAGAGGTCCTAGATATCATCCATTCAAGGTTCATGGGGCTTTAGCTGGAAAAAAGTGACTATGTTGATTGATAGTGGGGCAACCCATAATTTTATCGATGATGGTTTGGTGATAAAACGAGAATCGAAGGCAGCAAATTTTGAAGGGTCCAATGTCATAGTTGTAGATGGATTCACTATGCCATGCCTCAAAGTGATCTAACAACTCAATATTACCTTATGTGATTATAAGGTAAGTGATGATTTTTATTTTGTTGGTATTGGTTATATTGATGTTGTTCTGGATGACCAGTCGTTGCATTCAATTGGATGATATTATCAGAACTACCAGACAATGGAATTTAAGTTCAGTCGCATGGGAAAGTTGTTCTAAGAGGGCTTTCAAATGAAGCTCAACGAGTTATAACAACAAAGAAGATGGAAAAAACATTTTGAAGAGGTCAAGTTGTTTGGGCAGAAAATTGCTTGATCCATCCTACAAGTTCTACAAAGGGAAAAGGTAAATATCATTTTGAAATTCAAAAAATTTTAGACACGCATAGCGTACTTTTCAATGATTTGCCTCCAAGACTACCTCTTAATAGGGGATTTCAGCATGTGATAGAGTTGGAACAAGATGCCAAACATATTATAACTAATCCATCGAGACATTCATGAGATTATAAAGAAGAGAAAGATAAGACTATAAAGAAACTTTTGGATATGGGTTTCATTAGACCAATCTCTAGCCCATTTGAAGCATTTGTGGTTCTTGTGAAAAAGAAGGATGGCACTCTATAGATGTGCATAGACTACAGAGCATTGAATGAGAAGACCATTAAAAATAGATATCCTATTCAAAGGATAAATGAAGTCATTGATGAGTTGGATGGAGCTATTTACATCTTCAAAATTGACTTGATATCAAGTTAACGATTTGCCTCCAAGACTACTTCTTGATAGGGGATTTCAGCATGTGATAGAGTTGGAACTGTAGAAATATAGTTTCAATCAGATTTAATGTTTGATAGAATTACAATTAAATATAATTATATTAGTCATGTAATGCTCTGCAATAGCATTACAGTCAGATTATCATCTGGACTGTAATGTTAATACAGATCACTCTTAATAGTTAATTATGTTTATTGTTCTAGAAACTCCTCCTATGCAGATCGATCTTGTCTAGAGACGATCAGTTTAGAGATGCTAAGTAAACTAATCATATTAGTTAGTAATTAATGGACATCATGAAGAGTCATGATCCTCCAAGTTGCTAACCCTTTGAATAATATATATGCTTGATTGGAATGAGGAATCAATCAATCACAAAGGCCATTGCATTCCTCAATCCATCAACAAGAGCAGATTATTCACTTACCTATTCATCTTATATTTCTAACATGGTATCAGAGCCAAGTTAAGGAAAAGTGAATAAAATATCAAGCAAGCCAAGACATCGGCGATCTGCAGGTTGCACAAGAGTATCGGCAATCTGAATCTTGCACCAGGATATCGGCGATCTGCAACTTGTCCAAGGAAATCGGCAATCTGCATTCTTAGACATTGGCAATCTGTACTAAGTAAAATCTGGATCCTAGCATCTAACCTCACTGCAATTAGATCCAAGAAAATAAATCGCAGTCTATAAAATCAACGGCAGAAAAATAAATTGCAGTCTATAAAATCGACAGCAGAAACATAAATCGCAGTTTATAGATGGCAGAGAACTATTAAGTAATAGTTTATAAGTTGACAATAGAGACACATTAAAACTACAATCACCTAAATCGACGGCTGAGATTCATATAATCATAGTTCTCAGAATCGACGAAAAGGATAAATAAAATCATCAGGAAGTTTAATACTTGGGTTTCTTAAACTATGGCTCACACACTTAGGATGGAGGACAGACTCAAAGGAGCCTCAAACTTCGTATCTTGGAAGATTCGAATCAATACTCTGATGCAAGAATTAGAACTAGAATCCTACATAGAGGAAGAACCTAAAATACTTGAAGATGAGATAGAAAAAGTAATCTGAAAAAGACAAAACAATAAAGCCAAGAAGCTAATCATTGACTCAGTTAAAGACTCAATATTACCAAGCATATCGAGATTAACATATGCTTATGAGATTTATAAAACCATTCAAAATACATTTGAGATAAATACTGCAAGCAGGATATTAACTCTAAAACAACAAATGATAAATATCAAAATGAATAAGGGAGAAACAATAACATCTTACTTTCTAAGAATCAC
>MU224499.1:497443-527254 GCA_018584345.1 Thuja plicata
ATAATTAACTTAATACCACTTTTTAATTTAATTAAAATAATCAATTAGTCATCCTCATAAAATAATCATTATTTTGGACAACTTAATTAATTAGATTAATTAAATCAAACTACCTCTAAAACGGGGAGATTACACTAGACAACATTGAGTTGTTGGTTTTAAATTGTCATGACTGAGAGTTTGACTTAAATCTTCTTTTACTAAGAGGGGGTGTTGAAATATAGTTTCAATCAAATTTAATGTCTGATGGAATTACAATTAAATATAATTATATTAGTTATGTAATGCTCTGCATTAGCATTACAATCAGATTATAATCTGGACTATAATGTTAATACAGATCACTCTTAATAGTTAATTATATTTATTGTTCTAGAAACTCCTATGCAGATCGATCTTGTCTAGAGATGATCAGTTAAGAGATGTTAAGTAAACTAATCATATTAGTTAGTAATTAATGGACATCATGAAGAGTCGTGATCCTCCAAGTTGCTAACCCTTTGAATAATATATATGCTTGATTGGAATGAGGAATCAATCACAAAGGCCATTGCATTCCTCGATCCATCAACAAGAGCAGATTATTCACTTACCTATTCATCCTATATTTCTAACAGGAACAAGATGCCAAACATATTATAACTAATCCATCGAGACATTCATGAGATTATAAAGAAGAGAAAGATAAGACTATCAAGAAACTTTTGGCTATGGGTTTCATTCCATTTGAAGCATTTCTATTTCTTGTGAAAAAAGATGGCATTCTATAGATGTGCATAGACTATAGAGCATTGAATAAGAAGACCATTAAAAATAGATATCCTATTCAAAGGATAAATGAAGTCATTGATGAGTTGGATAGAGCTATTTACTTCTCCAAAATTGACTTGATATCAAGTTACCACCAAATTCAAATGAGAGATGAAGACGTAGAGAAGACAACTTCTTTATGTCACTATGGACATTTTGAGTTCTTGGTCATGCCCTTTGGCCTTAATAATGCTCCAACAAACTCTCAAATCATGCATGAACAAAGTGTTCAATAAGCAATTCAAAAAAATTGTTTTCGTTTTCTTTGATAATATAATAATATATTGATTTATAGTAAAACTTGGAAAGAACACTTGGAGCATCTAGATACTACTTCAGGTATTTTGGAAAAACAAGCTTTCGATGCTAATTTGTCCAAATGTGAGTTTGGATTAACTAAGATTCTTTGTTTGAGTTGCATCATAAGTTTCACAGGTGTCCGGGTCGATCAAAAAAAGATTCAAGCAATCCTCCGTTGGCCTTCGCCTACCAATCTAACACAACTGAAAGGACTTTGGGGGCTATGTTGTTACTACAAGGAGTTTGTGGGGGTATTTTATTAATTGCCTGTTCCATTAACTGATTTGACAAAGAAAGGAGCCTTTGCATAGTCCAAGGAAGCTCAAAAAACTTTTGACAAGTTTAAGAAGGCATTGAGTTGCCCAGTACTTCTATCTTTGATTATATCATTACCCTTTGTATTGAAATGTGCTGCATCAATAGAAGGTGTTAGAGCTCTCCTAATGCAAAAAGGGCATCCAATTGCTTTTGAAAGAAAAGAATTGAGTCATAAGGAAATGTTGGTAATCATGCATGCACTAGAAAAGTTTTGACAATATCTTATTTCTGGGAAATTTGTCATGGAGACTGACCATAATAATTTGAAGCACTTTCTGAATCAAAATGATTTGAATGATCACTAGCAAAGATGGGTAAGCAAGCTGCAAGCATACAATTTTGAAATAGAATTATTAGGGGCAAGAGAAACGTGGTAGCTGATGCATTTCCTAGGAGGCCTACTTTATGCTCATTGTCTACTATTTTTGTTGATTGGAAAGACTCTTATCATTGTTTGATATGCTAAGAATTCATTTGTAACTAATGTCTTGATGAACTAGTGGAGGATGACAGGTACAAAGTAGCTGAGGGGCTGATCTACTACAAGGACAGAATTTTCTTAGGGCCATAATCAAAAATAAAGGAGAAGATTTTGAGGGCTTCCATGAAACTCCTTTAGCTGGACATCAAGGGTACTATTAAACAAATAGGCATATACGTGAAAGATTCTCATGGAAGAGGCTGAAAGAGGATGTTCACAAGCATATCAAAGAATGCATGTTCTCCCAGCAAAACAAAGGAGAACATTTTTTTCTTGCAAGCCTACTTCAACCACTTCCAATACATGAACAAAAGTGGGAAAGCATTTCCATGGACTTTATCATGGGACTTCCCAAGGTCCAAGGTAGGGATTGTATTTATGTAGTGGTGGATAGATTGAAAAAGTATGCACATTTCTTTCCAATCACCTCAACATTTAAGGTACTCCAAGAAGCAGAATTATTTTTCAAATAAGTTTTTAGATTGCATGAGTTGCCAACAATCATTGTTAGTGAAAAAGATAGTTGATTCCTTAGCTCTTTTTGAAATGAGCTCTTTCACTTAACAAGAACAAAAATCACACTAAGTGCAAGCTACCGTCCACAAACAGATGATCAAATAGGAATTGTTAATAAGATTATAGAGGGGTGCTTGAGGGATTATGTGTCAAATCAACAAACTGTTTGGATCTGGCTGCACTTGACAGAGTATTGTTACAATACATTACATCACATGTACATTAATATGCCTCCAATTTCAGCTATTTATTGTATGGTGCTCTTTTGCTAATTTATTGCTTAAAAATAGTAGAGTACCTGCAGAAAGCATGTTCAAAATCAACATAAAATCAGTTCTGACAGGAATGGAAAAACGAGAAAATTTGAGGTACGTGATTTGGTATTTCTAATATTGCAGTTTGATAAATAGCATTCTCTAAAGAAGAATGGGACTGAGAAGTTCAAGCCAGAGTGTAGTGCCATAAATTGTATCTCCTTACAATTTCACTCTTCTTGTGCTCTTGCTTTAGTATCCCTCCTTCTGAGTGAATTCAAGCCTATTTGGGCCTTATCTCATCCTATTGCTGTCATATGCCAGTCTTGTGACCAAATCCTATGTATCGGGACTTGATACTCTGCAACCACCTTTCTCTAGTCCCTTTTAGAGTGGATTTCATCGTCTAGCGCCTGACTAGGGCACCCAATGCCCTAGTCCCTTCAAAAGAGACCCAAATTCAAATGTGTACGACAGTCGGTTCCCGCCATTTGTGATTTGATCCTGATATTTCCATTTGACCATTGGAAGTTGACCTAAATGTGAAAACACCTTGAAAGCCCTACACAAGGCAATCATATATCAATCGCAAGTTACAAATC
The DNA here is from genome assembly GCA_018584345.1 of Thuja plicata. NCBI lineage: Eukaryota > Viridiplantae > Streptophyta > Pinopsida > Cupressales > Cupressaceae > Thuja > Thuja plicata. The sequence continues at coordinate 500,725 of MU224499.1, forward strand.
CTAATGATCAAGCACTCCTAATACCTTTGTTCAGGGGCAAAATAAGTACAAGGAGCAACAAGCTACAGCAACCTAGCTTCAAGTATAATTTCATAAAGGATTTTGTTATGATTTGTCATGTTATTACACCAACACTTGGAGGACTTGTCAAAAGACCATTGCATCACCACCATTATCAAATCCTAAGGTCATATCATTTCATTTCAGCATTTCTTTTATGATTTAACCTCTGCCCTATCAAGGCAAGCTATCTTTTACATCATCATTGAACGTGGGAACACTAACACCGGGCTTGACTTACGCAAGCCCCTATACAGCACAACCTTTTCCCCTTTTTCATGTGTGCAAGTACAAATACAACAGCCGAATGTTGCAGAAATGCACAGAGCAGACAATGACAAACATTCTTTGCTTTTGAAGAGACAGAAACACCTAGACTTTGGAGTGCAACTCTAGTGTTCAGTGTAAAGTCCCCATTCTCAAATAAGATTTAATAATAAATAACAATAATAAAATTAAATATATATGTACATACATATATAATATGATATAATTAAAAGTTAATTAAATTTAATGAAAGGTCCAGAGGCATGCAATGAATAGTTGTGACTCCCTCAATCATGAGATATGGAGGAAGAAAGAATGGAGCATAGGGATTAAGGACAAATTAATGGAAGAAAAAAGGAATGGGAAGAAAATAAGGAAGTGACTTTTCAAGGGCAAAAAGGATGAAGGATTGTAACTCTTTCAAAGGGCGGTAATGGTGAAAGGTCGTAACTCTTTCAAATGGCAGAAATTAATAAGGGTTAATCTTTCAAAGGGTGGTAATTGTGAAAGGTTGTGACCCTTGCAAGGGAAGACATTATGAAGAGGTGTAACTCTCTCATGCAGGAGCATCCAGGGCGTAAGAGCAATCTTGCATCACTCAAAAAGAAATGTTTGTTTTGTAGTTTTCTTTAATTTTCTGGGAGCCCACTATGATAGCTCCACTATATTGTTGAGAAAATGTGTCTGAACCTTGCAGACACAGGTGACAGCTATTTTTTTTAGTAAGTTTTTTGTTTGAGCACGGATTGTTCCAATTACTTCCGTGGAGGTTCATTTTCGATATATAAGCATGCTGGTAAAGTTTTGTGGCAAGATCAAGTCCGGTTTTGAAGATATTGAATTTTTTGGTTTGACAGGGTTGTACGAAAAATTCGAACTCAATTTTGAAGGCCTTAGAAGGGCTCTGAAAGGGGTCAAAACTTGTCTAGGGCGATACAATGTTGTCTTGGTTATAGAGTGCTTGGAGAGGCTTCCGAAAAGTGGTTATAATAGAAAATCAGGTACACGGTTCAAAAGTTATGGCTTCTGGAAGTTGTGTCATCAAGACACAAATTTCAACACAAAAAGAAAGAGAGAAAAATCACTTAGACGGGGAATTGAACCGCTAGGCGCCAAAATGGGAAATTTTCACTTCCTAGAATATTCTAAGGCAGTTATTAGTGTTACATATACAACGATGAAGGTGGGATTCGGGCTCAATCCCAGAATGGTAGTTTGTGGCTCTGTCTTGCAGATTATTGTAATGAAAATGTCCATGTGGCTGTAGCATGTTATTTTTCTGAATATTGTAATGTCATTTCATTGAAGATAATAGAAGGCAAGTGTTTATGTTCTTGCAATTGTTCAGTTCTTGCAATTTTATGTTTATTTCCCTATTGTGTTATGTGTGTTTGGGTTAAGGGGAATACCCTTCATCACTCTCCCTCACATTGGATGATGTTTAAGGGAGAAGGTTTCATTTGAGAAGGGCATCTAAGATAAATCAATTTGGAAAATTATTTATAATTCTCAAAAGGCGAGCTACGGACGGTAGTGACTCAATTCTTCATGAAAGGTGGTGACCCTTACACTACTAAGGTATAAAGAAGAAATTGTTCCAAGCATTCAAGGATCACTTATCAATCATTGCTCATGAATCCAAAAAAGCAATCATCAATTATCAAATCAAGCAAACAATCAATCAGAAAATCATTCTATCAAATCAGCATCCCTTCAATCATCATTCAGCAATATATCAAACCAGCATCCATAACATCATCCCTCACCAATCATCTAATCAACAATCACTTAACCATCACTCTCCAATACCACAAATCATATTAGCAAAAGAATTCATAATTGATCACTCATACAAATATCAATCATTCAACAACAATCCATCAATCAAGTGAAATCAAATGATCAAGGAATAAGCAGAAAAAGAATTAAAATCAGAACCAGAACTGATCTAGCAGCAATCATAATTAAGAGGAAATCTGATAAATAAGTAGAATTATAGGTCTATGCATACGTGTTCATGCATTATATATGAAAACAGAAATTATTGATCTTTCTAAGTAACCCAAATGCTTCTTCAATTATAGATATGGAAGGATTCATATGATAGACCATTCTGAATTTAGAGAAACTGATTGCAAATAGGAAGGACAACCAGCCTTCTGATATTATGTGACCCAAGTACACCACCCGGAGAAGAATGTTATGCTCGTGGACCAAGGGGCTTGGAATGCCCTTGGGCTTGAGATCCATCAAGTACACCACCTCAGGATGGAATGGATGACTAGCCTTCCATGCCCGTAGACCAGAAGGTGGAATGGAAGACTAGCCTTCCATGCTCTTGGGCTTGAACAAGGAGGACAGCCAGCCTCCAAGGTGAACTAAGGACTGAAAGGGCAGCCCACCTTCCATGCTCTCACAATACAAAGGCGACCAACCTTGAGACTGTGGTTTGCAAACATTTCAACAAATTCCTAAAGAGACTATTATAGGAATCTAATTGAATTGGTTGTGGCTTATTTGGAGTTCAATTTGAATGATGTTTATGGATATCATGATGTTTACTAAAAAATAGTAAGATGTATGTTAGCATGGCTTATGATTTAATGTCAATTTCCGATGACTAATATTGTGTGCAGGACCTAGACCAGGAATTCTCCTAAAAAGGGCATTTCAATTGGTAAATTTATACTCTTAAATGTACAACATTTCTTATTCTAAATTGGTATTGTGGTTTAGAGCAAAATTTAGGAATATCCCAAAAGTGGGGTTATTATATGGGGCACTTTTAGTCCGAATTTTGGGGAGACCGTTTTACAGTGCCTTATCATCCAAAACCTGAAGCACTCAGTTGACACAAGCACCTTTAGGACTTTGGAGCGCAGCTACTGTGTCCAGCACTTTCTACCCCAGATGTCTGCTAAAGGTTCCTCTCTACATCTCATTTCAGACCTATATTTCTATGTTTGCTTCCAGTTCTGTATCTTTCTGGGTGGGGTAATGATGATGATCAGGATCCTCCCTCTGCAGCCACTGCTTTGGCTGCATGAGGTTTTTTTTTATGAATAGTTGTTTCTTGTGATTCCGGCCTTGGGCCATGTGACTCTCACGGGGTGACTTTTTCCCCCGACCCCTTTTTTTGTGAATATGTACTTTATAACTTTTAATTAATAGTAAAGGGCCTATACTCATCAAAAATAACAACAAAAAGGGAATATTCAACAAAAACTTTCAGCTCTCCTTCAGAACTGAGGTTGAACCTTGTTGGTTGTTCCCACAATGAAGTTGGAAATAGTAACTGAGTAAGATCTTAGTTTACATTCCTAAGCTAAGGCTCCTATTTCCTACATTACACCAAGTACTTTGGACCCTACAAAATCATCAGAAGAGTTGATGAGGTTTCTCATGGATTGGAGCTTCCACCGGACAGCAATATTCAAAATGTTTTTCATGTCTCCTGCTTTAAAAATGTTCTTGGACAGCAAGCTTTACCCGCAACAGATCTACCACCCTTGGATGATCAAGGGAAATTAATTTTGACTCTTGAATAAGTCTTGGAAACCAGGGAATGACGATTGAGAAATAGGAGCATTACAAAATATTTGATCAAGTGGAGAGGTTGCCAATTGAGGATGCCACCCAGGAAGGGTAAGTTACTTGACCATCCTATTTGACATTGCTTGAGGACAAGCAAATTTCCAGAGAGAGGACTTGTCATGTCACCTTTCTAAAAATAGTAAGTTTAAGATCTTCATTAACCTAATTGGCAAACATAGGGAGAATAATTTATTCAATATTTAAAATTGTCGTGGTGCAATCTTTGTTTTTTGGACAATTAAATATTAAATACAATATTGTTAGCATAGGTCGGGAATTGGATTTTGGAAGCAAATAGGTTTTGAATGCAAAATTTAAAAAGAGCATCTTTGCAAGTTTAACCAACAATTATGACAATTTGCATGAGAACTGTCATACACTAATTTTAGCATCCACCAAAGGAATCTTCATCAAGAGGGGAGTTGAGGTTTTAGGCTTCCATTTTGGGCTCAATGCATATAAAATATGTGAAGTTTGTCATTTTGCAGGTATTGCATCTTTTCATAATTTGATACTGATTGTTATGTCTTCAGTGGACGATATCCATTGGAGCTGGAGTCTTGTGGACAAAAATCCACAAGTTTCAAGTGACTAGAGGACAAAAACACTTTGTTCGCAAAGAGCAATTCCATCTAGTGATTGTATTGGATCTGAAAGTTTCAAGAGATTTTGGCAGTTTCTAGTTTTTCATTTGCAAGTCATCTTGTTGCAATTATATCGTGTCTAGTCATGCTATTTCCAAAAGTACTATTCCAGAAGTGTCGTTTCCTAGAGTAATGTTCAGTGTTGTTGTTGTGTTCATGTGTGATTTCTTCGTGTTTGTGGTTGTTCATCCTTCTTAGTAATTCGCTACAATGTAAATCAGTGTTTTAGACCTGATTTATTGTTGTTACATCAAAAAATCAAATGTTGTGGTATCTTCCAACTCAATTCTTAATTGCTATTTCCTCACAAACTATGTAATTTTTTTATTTAGTTTTTGTGATTTGTGGTTAAGATTTTTTAGTGAAATCAATCCCAAAAGCTTAATAATCCATTTAAGACTACGTTACCGGATTTGGACCTTGGACCCTCGAACCGGGTCCGGGTCCAGGTCCGATCCGGGTCCGGATTCACGGATCGGTTTGTGCAAGATCTATTCGAACCCACAGATTCGAACACAGACCCTATGCATATCCAGCATGGGCCCGGGGGAATCCAACTCGGACCGCCAGGGACCCACAGCCAAAACTCAGTTAAAGTGGGCCCAAACTCACTTAAAAATATTTTTTTTATTATTTTTTTCTCTAAACCCTAATATGGAGCGTCCAAACACATTTCATTTCACACTTGCTTTCTCCATCTTGCAAGTTTGAAGTGAGGTGATTGTATTCGAAGGAGATCAATTTTGGAGTGACAAATACCTTCCAAAAAGCAAATTTGACTATTAAAGGTATGCCTTTCAACCATATTCTTTAGTTTTTTGATAGATTGTTTCAAGTTTTTGAAAAGTTTTAAATTTTTTTCAAGTTTTTGTAGAAGTTTTGAAATTATATTTTTTTTGTTTTTGTTATAGATTGCAACAATGAGTAGTCAAAGCTCAATGGGTGGGGAGGGGTCTCAACAATTTAAAATTGATAAAGGGTCTCCTTTATGGAGACACGCTACAAGAATCTCTCAATGTCCTAGAGGTGGGGGGTTTGTTTGGAAATGTAATTTTTGCAACTCACAATATAGAAGCTCCTACTCCTGAGTCAAACTTCATTTTATGGGCCCTGGGGGTCAAGGGATTAATATGTGGGAGGGCCCAAGGCCAGATAAGAAGAGGTTGTCAGCTGTGCAAATAGCAGCTTTCATAATTGAACAAGAAGATGCTGACAAATTAGTTGCAAAAGGGAGACAAGGTGCTTATACTGAGAAACAAAAAACAATAACACCACCCACTCAAACAGCCTCTAGACATCCCTTCTTGCCTATGCCTTCTAGGGAGGATGAAGATGTAGAACAACCACAAATCACCACCCGCAAGAGAGGCCCACTAGATAAGGCATTTCCAAATGAGTTAAGAGATATTGCTGATCAAAAAATTGCACGTTGCCTCTTTGTGAATGGTCTTCCATTCAACTTAGTGAGATCACCTTATTGGAGGGAGATGGTGCAAACAATAAATAATGCACCTTCTAGTTTCCAAAGCCCTGGATATGAAAAGGTGCACACCACCTTATTGTATAGTGAGAGGAAAAAGCCAGAGGCCCAACTATAACCAATAAGAGATACTTCGGTTCAAACGAGTGTTTATTGTTTCTGATGGATGGACAGATTGCAAAAACCATCCATTAATCAATGTAATTGTTGTATCCCCCAAGGGGTCAATGTTTTTGAGTGTGGTTGACTGTGAAGGGGAAGTAAAAGATGCATAGTTCATTTCCAGGATTTCATTGATTCCATAGAATCAATGGGTAATGACAATGTTGTTCGAGTAATTACGAACAATGCAAAAGTTTGCAGGGCTGCAAGTGTTTTGGTAGAGGCCAGATATGATCGCATCTTTTGGACACCGTGCACCGTTCACTCCCTCAATTTAGTGATGAAAGCAATTGGCACCCAAATAGAATGGGTGAAAAAATATGAGGGTGAGGAGATTCAAATGTTTGTGACAAATCACCATATGTCAAGCAATTTTCAGAACTTTCTTGAGATTGGAATTATTGAAGGTAAATTTTAAAATTTAATTTATTTAGTTTCATTTATCATTTTATGTCATGTTTTACATAATTGAATAAAATATTGTTTGTGTTGTTTAAATATTTTAAATGTGTTATTAACTCACTATTAACATGTTCTTAGGTGGCTAAAACCCGGTTTGCGTCTCACACAATCGTGCTTAGATGACTTGTCAAGGTGAAAGAGGCATTGTCACAGATGATTATTAGCAACCAATGGGGTATCTAGAAGCAATCTGGTACAGTGAGGGCCCAAAAGGTGAAGGCATTGATATTGGATGATTATTGGTGGGCTCATGTGGATTATGTATTGGAATTCACCGAACCTATCATGTTTGTGCTTCGATTTGTCGACACTGATGTACCATGCTTGGGGGATGTCTATGATAGCATGGAAACAATGTTGGAGAACATAAAATTGGTACATTATAATACATTCCTCTATACTTGTTTATTGAGAGATATCTAAATTGACATAACTTACATCAAGATAACTTACATGAACATCATTTGATATCCCAGGTCATACAAAGGAGAGAGAATGATCCTGAGGACACTTTTTACAAAAAGGTGGAAGCAATTGTTCTTCATTGTTGGAACAAAATGGCCACACCTTTGCACCTCCTAGCATATTCTCTATCTCCCAGGTACTATAGCGCAGAAGTACTTGCTATTCACAATAGAGTGGCACCATATAGAGATGTTGAGGTTGCTAATGGGGATAAGAGGGCATTTAGTAAAATCTTCCGCAATTCAAGTGTGGGGGCAAGTGTTAGGAGTGAATTTGGATCATTTATCTCAGGAAAAGATGTCCACCCTACTACTGTCAATGACCAAAGCCATATGGATGATATTAAATGGTGGTGCCTTCATGGGCAAGATTATATATACCTCCAACCTCTTGCAATTAAGATTCTATCACAAGTAAGTTTTTAAGTTTTTTTTCTTTTTTTTTTGCCACTTGCATTGTAGAATTTAACACTTAACACACTTGAATTTATCTTGTATTTTTTTTTTTGTTGTTAGTTTTCTCTCTAGGTTGCGAGCTCTTCTGCCGCTGAGTAGAATTGGAGTACATACTCCTTTATCCACTCAGTAAAGTGTAACCGGTTGGCTACAAAAAAAGCAGAAGACTTGGTGTTTATTCACAACAACTTGCGCCTCTTGGCATGTAAGGATCCAAAATATAAGAAGGGGCCAGAGAAGCTTTGGGATGTAGCACTTGAGTCTGCTGACTTGGATTTGACCATTCAGGATCTTGCTAGAGCCACTTTGGTTGATGTGGATGATGATAATGATGACACGGCACCCTCTAGTGCTCGTGGAACCGGTTTGGGTTCCAATGATGATGATGATCTACCACTTGATCCGGATTTTTTAGATAATCCATTTGATGATTGATTAACACTTTCATGATTCATGAACATTGAATCATGTTTCAAACTTTAAAGAACTATATTTTGAATTTTCAGTTTGTAATTCAGTAATTCAATGTGATGATTTTTTTTAGATCGTGAACATATATCAATGATCAAGTATTTAAATTTTTATTGTTTATCTTTGATATTTGGCATTGATCAATGATCAAGTATTTAAATTTTTATTGTTTATCTTTGATATTTGGCATTGATCAATGATCAAGCATCATAGACTCATACTATGAAATGATTTAGTTTTACAATTATGTATATTTCTCTTTTTTTTGTATATATAATGCATATATATATATATACACACACACAGACCCATACGAATCATAATGGGAAAAAAAATTCACGAACCCGCGAACCGGATTCTCGAAACCGAACCCGAATCCGAACCGGTAACTTAGATTTAAGATTAGTAATTAATGTTTTCGGAAGTTTCTGAGAAATCTTTGGAATTTTTATGATATAAACTAGCCACCTCGTCATTGTGATTTTTTGGGCAGTTTATAAATGAAAATTTGAATTTGTTGTTATTGTGGTAAAAATCTTGATGTTATTAACAAGGATTGAAAGATCCATATATACAAATGAATAGATAATGTTTCCTTGGGAAATGATCGAAAAGAATGGAAGCATTCTATTGTAACTACAGAAGACTAAATATTAGAAAGATTCTAATATTTACAATATATTTACAACAGATAATAGATAACCATTAATAGAATATAAACATTATTAAAATACCCTCCCTTAATGGTTAATCTATCCACTACACCAAGCTATCCTCTAAATTTGGAAAACTTGTCTGGACCAAGAGGCTTGGTTTGAATGTCCGCAATCTGATCCGTTCTAGGAAGATACTTCAAATGTATTGTCCCGTCTTCAACCAATTGCCGAATGTAGTGACAGTGAATATCTACATGCTTGGTTCTTTCATGGAAAATTGGATTTCGTGCTAACTTGATAACGCCTTCATTATCAACAAACAAAGTGGTCGGGCTTGCTGGTGACATATGCATATCCCCAAGCATCCGATGAGGCCAAACAGCTTCACAACCTGCCTTAACTGTCCCTCTGCACTTGGCCTCGGTAGAGAAGATAGAAATTGCCTGCTGCTTCTTACTGGTCAATGTGACGACACCAGATCCCAAACTAAACATGTATCCAGAGGTTGACTTTTTATCGTCAACAGAGCCTGCCCAATCTGAATCTATGAATCCACTGAGTCTAGGATTAGGACTCCGAGAGTAAAGAATCCCATAGTCAAGATTGCCCTTCACATAATGAAGCACACGCTTAGCAACCATCCAATGATCAGTCTTGGGAGCTGTCATAAACCGTGAAATGTAGATGACGGCAAAGCTGATATCAGGTCTAGTAGCAGAGAGATAGATGAGACTGCCTACTAGTTGCCTGTATGTAGTTTTATCAACTGGAGGAGAATCAGACTTGGCCGATAACTTCAGACCTTTCTCCATAGGTGTAGATGCAGACTTGCAATCTTGCATACGAAACTTGTCTAACAGAACACTGGCATATTTGGACTGAGAAATGAATATACCAAAAGACTGCTGCCAAACCTCAACACCGAGGCAATAATGCATGAGGCCAAGGTCAGTCATATCAAAAGACTGGCATAAGCTCTGTTTGATTCCTTGAATCAAAGATGTCGAACTGTCAATGACGATCAGATCATCCACATAAATGACCAGAAGGATGATGTGCCTGTCAGTAGTCTTGGTGTACAAATTTGAGTCTGAAGAACTCCTCTAGAAGCCTTGATCACTGAGGTACTTATCAATTTTCATGTACCATGCCCTAGGGGCCTGCTTCAAGCCATAGAGAGCTTTCACCAGTCTGAGAACCTGGTGTTCTTTACCAGCAACCTTGAAACTAGGAGGATGCGTCATGTAGACCTCTTCCTGTAGGTCACCATTCAGGAAAGCACTATTGACGTCCATTTGATGGACCTTCCAGCCAAACTAAGCTGCCATGGCTAGGACTAATCTGATGGTGCTCATTTTTGTTGTCGGAGCAAAAGTCTCCTAATAATCAATGCCCTGACACTGAGAGAAGCCCTTTGCAACTAAACGAGCTTTGTACTTATCCAAAGTACCATCAAACTTCTACTTAATTTTGTAGACCCATTTGCAGCAAATGGGTTTCTTCCCTAGTGGAAGATCAGAAAGGACCTAGGTGTGATTCTTCAGCAGGCTGTGGTGTTCATAATTCATGGCATGTTCCCACTCTGGAATTCCTTTAGCCTCTAAGTATGTTTGAGGTTCAAATACACTGTGAATGTTGGCCATGAAAGCAATATTTACATTCTCTGTAGGTTTTCTCTTCTTTCGAGTAGTTCTCTCCTCGATGAGCTCAACATCCCGAAGATCAGCAAGTGTCTTAGCCCACCATTTAGGCCAGAGAGGAGGACCAACATTATTATCAGGCAATGCTCTATGATCAAGTTCCTCATCAAAAGAATCTGGATCTAAATCAAGAGAAGCGTCTACATATCTAGGTGAACCTGGAGGAGAGGCCGTAGGTGTCTGTACAGGAATGACCGGTACTACTGGAGCTACTTGAGTTGTTGGAGGCCTCCCAGGAGATGGACCTAATGGAAGGCGAACTCCCAAATCATGAGCCGTCATAGGCTAGTCCGCTGAGTCAGGAACAGGAGAGACAGGCATGAAAGGTCCTCGTTGTTCATCAAAGACTACATCACGACTGTACAGGAGACGAGATGTCTCAATGTCGATCAAACGGTAGGCTTTGTGAAGACTATTGTACCCAGCAAGCATGAGTTTCTGGCTCTTGGCATCCAACTTGGTGCAAGACGCATCAGGGATCCAAACATAGGCAAGAGAGCCAAAAACCTTCAGGTGACTAATTATTGGCTTGCGACCTAACCAGGCCTCTTCCAGAGTCTTTCCTTTGACTGCCACAGTGGGTGACTGGTTCAAAAGGTAGACTGCAGTGTTAACTACTTCCGCCCAAAATTTCTTCGAAACATGTCTGTGCTCAAGCATAGACCTAGCCATTTCAGTGATTGTTTTGTTCCAATGTTCAACTACACTACTCTGTTGTGGTGTGTGGGATGTGGTTAGCTGGCGCTTGATGCCATGAAGATCACAAAAGCTAGAGAATTCAGTAGAACAAAATTCCCCCCACTATCTGTCCTAAGGGCAATAATAGATTTCCTAAACACTTTTTCAACTAGAGGTTTAAACTTCTGAAATACAATAAATGCTTCTGGTTTCTTTTACAGAAAATAGACCCACATGTTTCTATTGAAATCATCAACAAACAACAGAAAATACCTGGACCCAAGAACAAGAGTGGCCATAGGGCCGCAGATATCGGCATGAACAAGCTGAAGTACCTGAGAAGCCCGACGTGAATCGCCAACAGGAAACAGTGTGCAATGTGGCTTCCTAGCCTGGCATGCATCACAAACTCCAAGCTGCTGAGACGGAATCTCTGGCAATCCGAGGACAAGCTCGTCCCGAGCAAGTTGAGAGAGATAGCACACATTTAAGTGCCCATAACGCTGATGCCAAAGTGAACTGACAGAAGACTGTCGAGCAGCCATGGCAAGGTCTTGAGAAGTACCAGAATCTGCAAGCCTGAAAAGATCATGATCCTCAAGACCAACTGCAACAACAAATCGAGTCTCCCTATCAATGATGGTGCACTGATGTGAACTGAAGGTGACATCCAATTGTGGAGAGTGTCGCAGTATCTGACTGAGAGTAGATTAAGTTCCATCCTTGGAACGTGGTACACATCGAGGAAAATGAGATTCCTCCCAGCAGACTGAATCTGAATGTTGCCTTTGCCGACAACAGTGTACTCTTCCCCTCCACCAAAAATAACTGAATCTGAATAAGGCTGGTAGAACATGAACCAGTCTTTACGATGGGTGAAATAACAAGAGGCACCTGAATCAATGTACCACGCAGACGACTTGACATGATCTACTGGTCTTTTAGCCATGAAGGCGTAAAAGGCAGGTTTTGTCTGCTTAGTGTGCTCTACACTATTTGCTTTGGGCTGCGAACCAGATTGCTTAGAGTGAGCAGCTAAGCGCTTTCGACATTCAACCTTCATGTGACCATACTTGTGGCAGTAGTGGCATTGAATGTTCTTTTTCTTGGAGCCTTCTGATGCTAGAGCATAGGGCCTCTGCTGAGAAGACTATTGAGAATGAGACTTGCCCTTATCCTTCTAAAAGGATTTAGCAGCAAAGGCTTGCTCGGTGGAGGTGGAGCTAGAACTGCTATTGAACTGTTGTTTCCACTGATCTTGCTTAAGCAGAAGTGTGCAGAGATCGGTGAACTTCAGATCAACACCAGTAGAAGTGATGTTGAGAGTCTCGATAAAATGCTCGTACGACTTGGGTAAACTTTTGAGGGTTATTACCACAATGTCCTCTTCCTCCATCTTGCGTCCAATGGCAAGCACCTGATCACGGATTTCCAGTATCCAATTCAGGTGATCCTGGAGCGATTTTCGCTCATCCATAATAATAGAAAACAAAGTGTTCTTGAGAAAGAAAGGTTTGCTTTTATCTAAAGTCTCATGTAGGGTTTTGAGATGCTCCCATATCTCGGCAGTTGTTTTGTCGGATGGAATCTGAGGGAGTTGATCATCAGCCACTAATAATTTGAGAAACATTACTGCTTCCTAATTCTGCTGGTCATGGGTAACTTGATCAAGACCAGATGTAGTCGGACGCTTAGTAGTACCCAGAACCACTCGATCGCTGCCACGATATTCGAAGATGGTCAGCATCTGCTGCTTCCACATGTTATAATTCCGACCATTGAACTTCTAATTTCCCTTGAGCAGTAAATTTGTCAGTGATACCATGGCACAAATTTCAATGAAAAACATGAAAAACTGAGCAGGCATGTACTTTGAGGCAAAATGTCAGAAGACCCAGAAAAAATGAAGCGGAACCTAGAAGAGATCAAAAACCCAGAAGGAATGTGCTGTCAGATTCTAGATCCGTTGGCTCGAAAATCGAGGCACCCAAAAAAAACAGACGACAACCCAATTGAGCTCTCGAAAAATCCACCAAGAATCTAAACCCTAGGTCACGGTTGGAAGCTTCAAAAAGATGGTGATTTTCAAAGAAAACTTCAAAAAAAATCATCATTTTTTGCAAAAACGGCTGTGTTGAAGGTCAATTTTGCTATAGGAAGCTTCTATGCTGGAACAAACTGCAGATTGGAGACAAAAAATGACTCGAAACACAGAGAAAAAATGTCGCGCAGGAGTAGCAAAGAAAACACCACTGAGGAGACGATCTGCTGCAAAAAACCGACCACAGGAATGGTCGATTTTGGAAGGCAGAGACCAAGGCTTGCAAATGCAGGAAAAACGCGAATGGAGGAGCCACGAAGACGTCCTTTAGAAAATGCGAAGAAGAAAAAAGCGATTTTCAGAGAAAAACAACCACAATTTTCTGGAATGGTCCAGAAAATACAAAGAACAGATCCGCGATTTTTGTTTGCAGAGAACAAGAAAAAACCCTAGACAGGTTTTTTTTTAAATGGATTTCTCAAAGAGAAATTAGAAGATCATAGAAAATAATTTTGAAAAAAATTTGTTTAGATAATTTCAAACTAAAATTATAAAATTTACAAAAAAATTAAAAGATTTGGCTATGATACCATTAATAGATAATAGATAAAATTAATATATTTACAACAGATAATAGATAACCTTTAATAGAATATAAGCATTATTTTAATAGTTGTTACTTGAGAAATTATTTTGTTTCGGACATCTCACAATGCATCGATGTTTATGGCTATGTTGCTGGATGCAAGAGAGAAGGCCACTAACTTAAAGAAACTGATGATGGCTCTACTTTGGCCTCAATGACGTCGGGGAATGAGCAATTTCCTACAAAGAGTAATGTCGGGTTTCAATTTTCATCCAAACGGAGAGGTATGGTAATGTATAAACATGCCCTTTAATGGCCACTGGATTCCATTTGTGATATGGGAGATTAGAATGAATGTCGATCTCTGGTGCCGCCAATTCACTTGTGGCATTGGTTTCCTTGAGTTCGTCACTAGGGTCAAGATGGTCACACAAGTGTACTGCTCTTTCACCTTGTTGAACCCACCCCCAACACAAGATGTGGTTGAGGAATGTGAAAGGTAAACAAGCTATGAAGTAAGATGTTTTGTCTTTTGGCGTTTACACGGGTAGATAACGAAATACTAGTGATCTATTAAGAATAAGCCCAAAGGTATCAAAGTAAACCTCTACAATTTTGTAATGTTCAAGAAAATAGAGCTAGTTTTGTTGTCGTGCTTATACCTCCTACATGAACCATTGGATAATATAATTTCCAAAATCTATGTGAGGGGTATGGCCCCTTGGTAACTTATCAATGACAATAAAGATATTTGTATGTAAAAAATGAATTTTAAATTTTTTAAATATTTAATGTTTGAACAACATAATAATAACTGTTAAATTATAAATAATTATTTTTGAAAGAAATGTAAAAATTAAAATGCCAAAAAACCTGTAAAATTGCGTCAGAAGAAGACTGAAACAAATGGGCAGTTTTTTTTAAATCAAATCACACGATATTTGACACAATTAGAAAATTATTCACACCTGGGGAGGGTTGTGGGAGAATGTGGCTACTTTGCAAGTTAAACACCCATCCTTGGATGGGTATCGTGGCCAAGCTAGGTCTCAATGAGTCCTAGTCAACCCCAGCCCAAGAAATTTTCATTTCTCTGCTAAAACGGCATTTTCATATTTTCACAAAAGAGATTGTAAGTTGCATTTTAGAATCAATGTTTAACCTATGATTCATCATATAAGCAAAATAGGATTCAAATCCTTGTGTTGTGAACTCAAATGGTAGAAGAAAATGGTAATCCATCTCAGAGCTCAAGGTTCAAACCTTCTAAAAATTTGTGCTTGTCCATAGGCATAACACTGAGGTCTAGGGTCGTATCACAACAAGCATGAAATCAGCAGTTTATTCAAAAGAATCTTTCGGAAAATGTCAAAAGAAAAGTAGGGTCTTATTGCTCTTCCTCAATGGAATTTTTATGTTAAAAAGTGTTCACGTAATGTGCAAAAATACTATAACCTGCAGTTAACCTATGAGCAATATTTTAGTAAAATACTGCCCAGTAAGGAGGATGTCACAATGGCAGTTACCAAATCCAGCCAGCTCCAGATTTGCCCGTATGGTCCAGATTTTTCAATTGCTATAGAAATTTGTAATTTTTTTGAAATTCCAGATTCTAAAATTGTTTTGAGCTCCTAAACAAAAACTTAGTAAATCTGCATCAAAACTTAAAAAGTCTGAAAATGAATTCCTGCAGAGGGTGTCTCAGATAAACTAAACTCAGATAAGCCTCCAAAGGCAACCAGGATCAAACCATAACACGTTAAATATTCATGATCATAAGAGGGAGCTGCTAGTGTGGCTTTTGATTGAAGTGGAGATTTGATCTAATAATTTGGCAAAGGCTACTGGTATTTGCATACGTTTTTTGTAGGCTGTGTGGTATAGCAACCAACCTCTACAGATTGAAACTGATAATCAAATATTGAATAACTACGTTTAGCAAGGAAGCTCCACAATGGCAAAAAATTGGAGGCTAAGGAAGTCCGAAATAGAGCTTTGAAACCTCTTACAGAAGATTAAGGTGTCACAACGGAGTGATGAATCACCTTGTTAAACAAGCTTTAGCAAATAAAATCCACTCTTCTTCATATCAGGTTATCAGCTTTCAAATTCAATTTTCCATATCGCACTATCTATTTACTTCTTGGTGTACATTTGTAGGATATACATAACTTGAGTAGCTTATGAGTAATTTGGTTTACGAAGCACATCCTTCGTTGATGCATCTAAGGAAAAGGCCACCAAGCAAGAAAAAAATTCCAAGCATGTTCCTCAATCACGGCATCTAAGCCAAAGGTCACCCCGAAAAGAAAATTTATAAAACACATCTCCAAATTACAGCATCTATACCAAAGATCACCTTAAAAGGAAAATATATCAAACATAAATCAAGCCATCGAAGCAAATCATTGACCTGAACGAAAATTTACCAGGCACGTCCTCAAACATGAGTCGTGACATCTAAGTGAAAGGTTACACCGCAATAAAAAATTTAACCAAACATATCTGCCACTCTGACATCTAAGCCGACAGCAACCTTGAAACCAAGATTTATGAAACCTATTCCTCGACCAAGCCAAAAATCATCCAGTAACCAAAATCTACCCACGCATCCCTTAGCTCTGACATCTAATCCTACAGTCGCTTCTCAATCAAAATTTACCAGACATATCCTTCAATCCTGAAATCTAAGCCAAAGGTCATCCCAAACCAGAACTCAGCAAACACACCCCTCAACCAAAATTTACCCAACGCTTCTCTACAAAGTTACATTCAAAAACATTTGTAAAGAATAACCTGGATGATCATAAAACTGCCAAGTAAACTTTACAACCTCCATTTAAAGTCTTCAATAAGAAATTAGAAAAGCAATCACACAATTCAAGAAAAATAAGAAATTGTAACAATGTACCTTAGGGCGCGAATCTGTGGCAAATTCGAAGGTCCAACCCTTGTAGTACGGAAACCCCGGGGCTCTGCTGCGTGCCAAATAATCCGTACTACAGTCAGACCCCGTCACAGAATGCCCGTTGCTCGGCGAATTTGTGCCGCTCATGCCAGGAAATTTCCCGTTATCTCCCGCCCATCGATTGACGGGATCGTTGATCTCTCCTCTCCACTGCAGCGCGAAGGCAAACAGCGCTAAACTGAGCGGGAGCACTGTCAAAAGCAGCAGAATTTTCGACGCCAGCGCACTCTGCTGCTGTGGAGGTTGTCTGTAGGGAAAGGAGGAAGAGGAAGGTCCCGCCATTGCTGTTGGCGGGCGATCACATGGATCTGGTGATCAAAAGGCTTAAAAATTTGGCCAAGGCGTAAACAAGAGAAAAAAACCAGGGGGCGGCTATATTTAGCAGAGCAGAGAAAAAAGTCAAATGTTCAGGGCTATGTTTGTTGGTGGAGAATATGAATTAAAATGTTCAGAGATATTTGTTGGCAGAGGATGTCAGAATGAAACCGTCGAGGACTGTATTTGGCGAAAGCAAGGATTCAGAGATAATTTTCAGCGCGGAAGAGAGGATTTTGCTGTGTCTGTGTTCTGTCCCTGTTGAAGTGGCAAAGCATTTGAGCTTCTGTTGTGTTTTCTCCTTGTTTAGTATTTAAAGGATTGGGCGATCTGGGTTTCTGCCATTTGACCAGAGATTCGTTGGATTCATTTTTTGAGTGGGTTGTCTCTCTCAGAAGTCTTTATTGGTTCTTCCATTGTTGGAAGTTTCTGGTTTTTTTTATTTATTCTTTTTGGCCCTTTTTTAAATTTATTGTGTTGAGGTGGGGTTGAGTTCATGAGAAGTTTCTTTGGTTTTTGCGTGGGCCTTTGTTTTGTTTTGGCACAATTAAGAGATGTACTAGGCATGTTATTGTTGGAGGGGGTTGTGTTTTGATGTGGACAAATAGGTGGGTGACATGTATGGTTATTAGATGGCTTTTCAAAAAAAAATAATGGGGAAGGTGATACATGTTGGTGTTGGATGAGTTTTTGTTAAGAAATGAATCAATATAAAGGTGGTGTATGTACTTACTTGTTGAATCAATTTATGTTATAATAGAAACTATTGGGTAGAATGTGTGGTGTTCCATTATTTTTATTATTTTTATTATTAAGTAATAGTAAGGTGATGTGTAGGTGTCTATATTTTTGGGTAAGTTCTAGGAAGGTGTGTGTAGTTGTCGAATCATTTTTTGGTAAGTATTAGGAAGGTGTGTGTGTATGTGTCAGATGATTTTTTTTGGGTAAGTAATGGGAAAGTGATATGTAAGTGTTGGACCAATTTTTTTAAGTGATATACAGGTGATGTGTGTAAATGGCACGCAAGGAAATGGGAAGGTAATGTTTGTGATTGTTAGATGGGTTTTCATTATATGATTGATGGATTTGTATTTATTAAGTTGTGTATCAGTTAACAAATGTAATCGTAGGACATGTTTTTGTTAAGATGTGGAGTGATGGGTAGGTGATGTCCATAGTTGTTGGATGGGGTTGTGTTAAATGTTGAACCAATCACTAGGCAACATGCATGATTGTTAAATGTCATTGAGTTAAAATATGTAGCAATGGGTGGATGGCATATGTGATTATTGAATGGAATTGTATTAAGATATTGTTTAGGGATGGTTGATGTATTTGAATGGTTGATAGAATATGGTTAATATGTTGACCTAAGGATGAGTGATGTTTTTTTAATGTTAAAAATGTTGTGTTATGATCTTTTTTATTTATAATTTAGTTTTTAGATATCAATTAGAATAATATTTTTTGGTACATTTAAAAAAAAAAATTGTGTGTTTGAATAAGTGAGAAATTTATGTGAGGACACTTTTCTTTTATTAGTAAGTCACTCTTTCCAAATTGTTAAGGAAGAAACTTTAAAATTAATGCTTCTTTTAAGAACCACGGCTTATATGTACTCCTAAGAATGAAATTTGGGTTTGCAACAATATATTTCTATTAATTTAGTGTTGGATTAAAGCCCTAAGACATTTGTTTGTATTGAGTATTTATTTTAATTCAAATAAAGTGAGGTTATATTTTAGGAAGGGGTTTAGATGTATCGTAGGCTTCTAATAATGAAAGGACAAAAGGGTCATTTTAAAATTGTGTTATGCTTTTAATTATGGAATTCATTTTTTTTATTTTTTTAAGATAAGTTCCTACCTTTGTGGGGGTAGGGCCCTTCATTAAAACCAAACAAAAATTACATCCATTTTAATATGACCAGAAGCCCCTCACTAAGCGTGTTAATCCTCACAATCTGAGGAGCAAACAACAAGTCTCCATTGCAACTGACAAAGTCAACAAAAGGTCCTCGTTCATATTCAAGTATATATGCCTTCCTAAATATCTCCAAGGCTCTTGCCTTGGCTTTTCCTTCAACCACGGCCTCTAGCTCAAAAATTTCAGCGATCCCTTCCTCTGTCAAGTAGCAATTTAATCTTCTAAGCACCATACCCAAAGTTGCATGATATCTTTCTCTGGTCATCTTCTCTACTAACTGCTCTACCTTCACCGACTTCGTCGTGGTCTTAACAATGATATGAAAAAACCTCTGAAAAAACTCACCATCATGTCTATGACAATCGGTGGGTTAGTCCTCACCGAACACACTTTTAATCGTAGGAACTAAATACTCTTCCTCTGCCACAAAAATCTATTTAATTTGTTCATTGAATGTTTCTCTCGGGCACACACAAGAGATACTGAAACAAGTATTTGGAGTAATTACCAAATTGATCACAAACTACACTAGAAGAAAAACCATCACACCACTCAATTAGAGAACCTCCAGTTCACTAATCCAAAATAAGTTGGTCTTAATATCTATCACACCACTATATTATAGACCAATCTATTCCAGAAGTTTTCGCTAAAACTCAAGACCTGAGATTATCCCATACCAAAACTGAGCAAGGTACACTACTTTGCAGAAAAAATCTGCATGCCCCCCAAGGAAAGTCCTCCATATCTAACAAGCATTATTTATATCGTGACATGTCCCCTCTACTAGACATCGCCATCTTATCCATATCTTTCGAGCAATGATCTCTACCAGTTCTGTAGGGATATCGTTTGAAGACCAAATATTCTCTGCATCCATAAAGTCTATACCAAGATTAGCCAAAAGATTCGTAGCCCAATTTGCTTCTCTATAAACATGAGATAGAGAAAAGGAATTATTCAATAAATCTTTGACTATAGTACACCATTTCTTAATTTTCCAATTTTGGACCTCAAATTCATTAATAGAATTGATACAAAGCAAAGAATCCCCTCTATGTCCAGTATCTTGATATTCTGATTTAAACATAAGATTAGACCTCTAATAAATGCCTCCATCTTTGCCTCGTTATTAGATGTCATTCCCACATTACTTGTGAAAGCCTACATACACTTTGCCTCAACATTTTTGATAATACATCCTGCTCCTGCAGCTCCCGGGTTGCCTCGAGAGGCTCCATCAAAATTTAGCTTTAAGCGACCTTTAGTTGGCACCATCCATTTATACTCCCTTTTCTTCATTCCCCTACTAGGTTCCAAACAAGAGGAAGGTTTTAATCTGGACCAAATCTTTTGAAGTGCTTCATCCCATGAGTTATGGTACCAAATTTTCTTCGACTTTTGGTTGGAGTTAGCAACTTCGCACATAGCCTCTTCAGTCTTCACAATTAGATTCTGAACTCCTTATCCTGAAAGATGTGTAGGTTTCTCTCTTTCCATAGGTGCCAAACCAAAAGAGAGGGTGCTAAGGTGCATAGATTACTCCAAACATTACAGTCACCACCTTGTGACCAACTACATAAAAAATTCTTTCAGATTCTCTTGTCTCGCTATACTTAGATTCAAGTATCCCACTAGCCAATCCCAACAATGTTGACCATACGATGAGCATACGAGAAGTCGTACAGTAGATAATTGGATGTTTCTCCATTTGCTTTACAAAGAGGACATCTTATCGGGCCACATATGCCAATCTTAGCTAGTTTATCACCTATTAATATTCTGCAATGAAGAACTACCCATAAGAAGGCCCCTACTTTTGGTAATACAAATTTGTGCCAACATAATTTCTTGGGCCAAATTCCTTCAACCACTTCCAAATTTTGAGTTTCATAGCCCAACTTAAGTGAAAAAGTACCTAACATAGCCCCTATCCAAATAATTTCATCTTCTTCATCTGTGAGCTTAATGCGCCGACATAAAAGAGAGGTCCAAATTCTTCCATGAATCTAGGATGACAACCTGAACTCTTTCCACATAACCTAACACCAAACTGCCATATCTAAATTCATATTCAAATATCCAATTTGGATGCAAAAAGAAATATACCAAAGCAACTTTCCCATTCTAAGAATCATGCCAAAATTTGGCTTTGATACCATTGCCCACTTTCTAGGAAATATGATATGTTAAATTACTTTTCAATTGTCACACATAAACTTCTAGACAACCGACCCTCCCCTAGGATTAGCAGTCATGAGGATCCTTTCAGGGGCATCCCTACCCAAATATTTCTTTTGAATGATTTTTTGCCACAATTTATTTGGTTCCTGATAAGTTTTCCACACTAATTTGGCCCCCAAAGTCTTGTTTTGCTTCGTCGTCGATATGAACGCAACACCCCCTGCTACCTCGCATTTGCATGACGTCTCCCAGTCAATGAGAGGAATCTTTCGGACATCCTTAATACCTTATGAAAAGATTTTTTTCATAATCCCTTCAATATTTTGGGCCACTTTCATTGGAATTTTGAAGCAGGACATTATATAAATCTAAACTACAACAAGAACTGATTTAATGAGAATGATCCATCCTGCTAGAGTTAACCGTCGGTGTTTCCATGGCTCCACATTTGTCTACATATGCTAATAACCTAGGTCTTATGAGAGGATCTACATTCACCAACCAACAATGGAGCCCCCAAGTGCTTCGAAGGGAGTCTTTTACATGGGATGCCCAAGATGTTTGCAATTCATCTTTGCTAATACGACCCTGTATTCAAAAAATAAACCTCTGATATTTCCAAATTTATTGATTGGTCGGAGTAATTTTTATCTCTTTAATGTGGAACTAATTTTCTGTTTCTCTCAATGAGACCTTGTCGAACAAGATTGTGTCATCGACAAACTGAGAGTGAGACACTCTAATAACTTTCACTACCAAGTAATTCCTTTCCATCGGCCACTAGTTCTAAGACCCCTAATATAACAACCCAAAGCTTTAGTCATGACTACAAACAAGAATGGAGATAATGGGTCCCCTTGACGAATACCATTTGAGGAGGAAAAGAAACCATAGAGGCCACCATTAACATTAATAGAAAATCTAGGTGTAGATATGCACCATCTGATCATCTTAACTCAATCCTCATAGAAGCCAAATCTTCTTAAAACCATCAACAAAAAATCTCATATGACTTTGTCCTATGCTTTAATGATGTCAAGTTTCACAATCATGTCTCTCTATCTATAACCCTGAATGGAATAAGTTTTTTCATTAGCAATGATAACACTCTCACAAATCTCCCTCCCATGAATAAAATCATTCTGCTCCATCGAAATCATCTTATTCAGAACCACCTTAAATCTATTTGCCAAAGCTTTCATAATGATCTTATACAAGGTACATTACAAAGGGAGATCGACCTATACTCTTCAAATCCAGTGCAAACTTGTTTCTTTGGGATCAAAGAGATAGTATTACTATGCAAATCCTTCACATGTCTCTTCTTTCTTCTAAAATCCTCTGCCACCTTCCACACATCCTTCACAATGAACCTCCAACACTCATAGTAAAATTTGACGAGAAACCCATTTGGACCTTGTGATTTGTCTGCATTGAGTTCAAAACATGTCCTTTTTCTATTAAGATAGTTTATCAAAATATACATTAAGTAGTTGGATCCAGAGTCTGTTAACAATAATTATGCACAACCCCCTTAACATTTACAGTTACAAAATTGGGGGAGTGATATCATAGATTTTTATAAGCTATCCTAATTAGAGTATACAGGTCATATTACAAGATCATTATAAGGTTACAAAAAGAAACATATGTAGTCATATATGAAAACTATTCCCAACCAGTATTCTGGTTGACAGTGTCCCTTGGGACCCATGTATTTTCAGCCTGTGTATTATCTTGTTCCTTTGCTACATCTGGATCCCATCCTGTGAGCTCCCTCTGCACATTGTGAGTGGCAAGAATATCCACCTATTTCCTGAAGTCTAGATGGCATTTGTTTAGAAGATTGTTCAGGTCCTCCACTTCCGTAGGGGCAAGAAATTAGATTTGATAGTCAGGAACATACTGAGCAGCCTCAAAACATGCCTTTTTCAATTCATCCAAAGAAAATATATCAGTCAACATGCTATTATCTTCCTCTGTAATGCAACAAGGAATGACACCTAAAAAACTTTCATTATTGAAATCAATATGTTGCTCATCATTCAAAATTCTTTTGAAGAAAGAGATGACTTTCGCTTGGATCTCTTTGTTAGAAGAAATCACCACCCATTACTATCCAATACACTATCAATTCTAGTTATATCCCTCCTACTTTTCACAAAAACGTGAAAAATTAATTGTATTAAGATCCCCTTCCATTAGCTATTTCTCCCTCGCTTTCTCTTTCAAGTATAGCTATGATTAGAATTAGAATTTCTCTTAGAGATCCTTGAGATCTTTTTCCTTAATATATTCATCATTGGTCATCCCCATCTAATAACTTTTTCATTTCGAACATCAAGATTCTCCTCAATCCTAGCTTTCTCCATAAATATATTTTTAAAATTTGTTTTATTCCATTCTTTTAATTTTTGTTTTAAAAAATTTACGTTGCATAAAGCAAAAGATGGAGTACCAATGAAAACATCACTTTGAGTCCACCATTCTGCCAACCTTTTTTTAACATCGAGCCATCCCGCCACCACACGAGGCAAAATTTGAATGGAGCCACCATTGGTTTCTCCGTCCTCTTGATTTCTAACAATATAGGTAAATAATCCGATGCGGAATAGGGAAGAATGGTTGAATCACAACAGAACTCATCACTCATCCATGACTGACCAATCAGGAATCTATCTATTGTCTCAACAATTCTGGTGAAGCCCTCAATTGCGGTTGGACCATGTCAATTCATCATTTTCAGGATGCAATTAATAATCTCCATTGTCGAAAGCAAGTCTTGAAAGTCTTTCATTGATCTTGCATTATTGTCAATCAAACCACGTTTTTTCTCCATCGGATCCAATACAACATTGAAATCTCCCCCCAACACTACATTATCTTGGATTATATTCTTCTTCTTGACTATTGACTGCCAAGTATATCATTTATCCTCTGTTTTGATTGGACCATACACGTTTATCAGAAAAAACTCCGTATCCTCCTTGTTATTAGATACTCTGCATAACATCCAATTATTGGTGTTTTCCATGATGAAAATATCGATTTTATCGGGGTTCCATATTATCCCAATTCCCCCAGCACATCCAACCGCTTCTACAATATTGTCTTTCCACATCTTTGTCTCTTTCATAAACATCTCTCTAGATCCTGCGGATATCTTTGTCTCTTGAATCAGAAAAATGTTTGCCATCATTCTCCCTTGGATTTGTTCAGAAATTTCTTGATACTCATAACCCTTTTCTTCATCGCTTCTTCTTCACTCTTCTGTTTCTTCGTTTTCCTGCCCTTACCTTTCTTTAGGGAAAAGGATCCAGCCGATTGACTAATAAATTTGGATTCAACAATTCCCAGTTCCACTTCTGCACCATCTTCTTGATATGATTCCCAATTATCACTCCCTCTAACCAACTGCTCTGAAGGGACTCCGCCATGCTCAGGGTTCCTATTTTGCTTCGAAGAAGAAGGCTCACCCCCTTCCCTAAGGTCTGGCATATCTTGAGTACCTTCATTATTGGCATCCTTATTATCATTCTCCATAGGCTTCAGATCCCCTTAGGTCGCTCTGTTTTTTATATATATAACAGGGTTTGGTAACAGGAATTGGATCGGAATTGGCATTATCTAATTCTGGATAATGCCAAATTTCATGTTTGGGTCCTTGAAAAAAAATGGAATTGGAATTCTGAAATTCTCATTTTGCCTCCAAAATGGGAATATCATCTTCCATCTAAATAGGTGGAATTGGAATTTCGAATTCCAATTCCAATTTTTACAAAAGCAAATTTAATATTTCGTGGGATCCGTGACTATAAAGATGTATATTATATTGCTATAAGGATGTATATATATACATGTGTGTATATACACACATGTGTATATACATGTGTGTATATACACACATGTGTATATATACATACATGTATGTGTGTATACACATATGTGTGTATATATACATACATGTGTGTATATATACATACATGTATGTGTGTATACACATATGTGTGTATATATACATACATGTATGTGTGTATATATACACACATGTATGGTGTGTGTATATGTGTGTATATGTCTATATATATACACATATGTATGGTGTGTATATGTGTGTATATACACACATGTGTATATATGTGTATATATACACAAATGTGTGTATGTGTGTATATATATACACATGTGTGTATATGTGTATACATAGATACACACTTGTATGTGTATATGTATGGTGTGTATATGTATGTATATATACATAAATGTGTGTATATGTGTATACACACATGTGTGTATGTGTGTATATATATACACATGTGTGTATATATGTATACATGGATACACACTTGTATGTGTATATACACATATGTGTGTATACACACATACACATGTATGTGTATAAAAACACGTGTGTGTATGTGTGTATATGTACACAAATGTGTGTGTCTGTGTGTATACACACACATGTGTGTATGTGTGTATATGTGTATACATGTGTGTATATACATATATACACATGTGTATATATACACACACACACATATATATATATACATGTGTATATACACGCACATATACACACCATATTCAAAGAAATTAAAAAATAAAGAATTAAAATTCCTTATGCATCTTCTCATTCATCTTCCGAGTGAACCAAACGGGTCAGACCATAATCCGGATTTCATTTTGAGGATAAGCATCTTCCTGGATATGCAGCATCTTCCTGAATTGACCATATCCATGATATGGTATTACAGTACCCAAACGGGCCCTAAGGTCTGGGATATCTTGAGTACCTTCATTATTGGCATCCTTATTATCATTCTCCTTAGGCTTCAGATCCCCTTAGGCCCCGTTTGGTTGGGGAATTGGAATTTGACTCAAAACCTGATTATCTCAAACTCAGGTTTTGAAATTTCAGTTATGCATCTTCCAAGACCGTTTGGTTGACCCGGAAGATGGATTAGTCAATCCATCTTCTGCATTTGGTTGCCAATTTCGAAATTGGAATTGGAACTAACAAATTCTAACTTCTGTGTTTGGTTCAACAATTTCGAATTGGAATTGGAAATAAACACTCCATGTTCTATGTTTGGTTCTACATTTCGAATTGGAATTGGAATTCGACAAAGACTATAATTTTATTATTATTATTTAATAATGTTTAATTTAATGTTGTGATTTATTTTGCCCATTTTTTTATTTGTTTTATTTTGAGTTTTTTTAATTGTTAATGTTTAATTTAATGTTGTGATTTATTTTGTCCATTTTTTTATTTGTTTTTTATTTGTTTTTTTAATTGTTATTTTTTTTAACTTTTTCTAATTTAAGATCATTGATTGCTTTATTTTCTAGAAAATACGCAACTACACAGTCATAGACAAAGTAAAAATACATTAACATCTAAAGAACTTTG